>JASANA010004999.1:25000-37064 GCA_030248095.1 Ptycholaimellus sp. GST1_10
ACCTCTCTCCTACCGCCTCGCACTACGCTTCACCTTAATGTACTCAATTTTCCCGCAATTTCCACACTAGGACATATTCTGTTCATACGGTAAAAACGGCATGGCAATGCTGCTACTATGGCAAAGGAACAAACAATGCTTCATATCAATTTATGGGAATGTTAGCAAAAACCAAGCAGATAGCTGAAACATCAGGACTTGGAGCACAGTCTGGAGCTGCGGCAGGGCTACAGCAATCTCTCCGACTGCCGCGGAGAGCTTATCATCAGGGGTCTCAAGCCCTACCAGGTCTATAGCATCCGTCTGGCCTACGGGGTGGAGCGCTGGAGTCCATTCTACGAGTACTCCTACCGAACCCAGGGTTGTCAGTGTATTACCCTGTCTTCACTGACGCCCTCTTCACTAATGGCCAGGTGCTGCCCCAGTGGAGGTGAAGCTGGCTTTCGTTCCCGGCGGCGTGGCTCAGCTCAATTGGCGCACCTGCAGGGCCTTTTGGACTGTAAGACTTGCAACCTCCTTTCTATCTCTATCAACACTAGCTTTTCTGCTGTGCAATGCCATTTGCAAAAAGATTGTCTATTCCGACTTTGACTAATAACATTCCACGGAGAAGCCTAGACAACTGTTCTAAGTCTTAGAACAATTGGAACCTAGGACATCCCGGCAGAGCTGGAGTACGGCGCCGGGTTCCGCCTGGCGGTGCTGGGCCAGCGATTGGATGAGGCCCTGGAACTGAAGCCAGCTCGTCTCCTTCGCAACTCTAGCAATGGCGCTGCCTTTGTCGACTTCTCCTGCAACGACTTTCATGCCCTCCGTCTCACCTGTGCCAATCTGGAAGGCCCCTGCGCCAATGCCGACTCCTTGCCTCTTCAGCAAGTTCAGCGGTTGGCTCTACAGATTGGCCTCAATGCACTACAGCCTAGTACTGAATCTACTGCAAACATTTCGGTAGCCTAACAGAATAAAGCTGTGTGTCTTTGAAGGGGCATCCTGTTGGGAATTTTTTAGGGAAGAAGCAGTGCTGGCCTCAGCGTTGGCGGTGCAGATAGGGGAGGACGAAGAAGGCGCTGAGATGGAGGTTCACTGGCCTTCGGAACGTCTGCAGCCCGCCGACCAAATCTCCGTCGTCTGGTGTCAGGCTCGCTCCTGGGCCAGTTGCCAAAAGGGTCCCAGGAGGACAGAGATGAGACTGGACCAGCAAAGCCGGGACTGGTGCAGGAGTGGAGTATGCCAAGGCGGACGCTCATGTAGGCTTGGCCAGGCTGCGAGTGGCTTCAGCCTGTGATCTGGTGCTGGGCTTGGCGCTGTGCAGGGAGGGCCAAGCTTGCGGTCGCCTCCTTACCGCCCGTCGCTCCAAGCGAATGCAGCAAAAACGCCAGCCCTGTATGCCCTTCATTGGTTGGCAAGGATTGCTAGAGGTGCTGGCCACTTTTTGAAGGCCATAATTTTATTGATTGCTAAAAATATTGAGCTACGTGGTGCTCTGTGAGCAGGTGAAAGCAGAGTGGGCGTTGTAGTACCGACGGTGGAGCAGGCAGAAGTTCAGTCGACTGACGAAGGACTCAGCATCCGTTGGAGACCGCAGCCTATGGAGGAGTGGCCCCAGCTTCTTCGTAACATCCTATTCACCGTCCGCCCTAAAGTCCTCCCCTCCACCCCCCGCTTCCCTGCCTCCCTCCACAGCTTCATACGCCTGTAGACAGCATCACAGCCAATACTTCACCGCCACCATCTCAGTCTGGAAGACCTTGGTGAGATTTATGCAGAAGGAGCAGGCCAAAGCCCGACCTTCCACACTTTCATCAAACTCCCTGTCCAGGGTTTGGACATTTTTTGGCAACTCAGGAATATGTTTTGGCACCTCTGGCAACTGATACAGAAACTCTGGCGGGGCAGCTAGCCATGGTGGCCATCTATGCGGCAGAAGGCAATGAGACATCGCCGCCAATTCTTCTCGCTTATGCCAATGCTGCGCGCCAGGCCTCCGACACTGAAAAGAGTGGGGGCGAACCCAAAATTGGTGGAGTACTGGATGATTTAATGACCCTTGTCAGCCCTGTACAGCAGCCTGATCCCACCACTGGCCATCCTGGTTCTACTCCTGCTGGGGCTGGCACTCCTCGCCTGTCTCTACTCCCGCTGCGAGCCTTTCCAGTTCTTCGCCCGGGATCGCTGGAAGTTGGCTTTCCTAAATATTTTCTTTGGAAAATGTTAATTTCCTTGGATCGGAAAAATATTAACTGATTCGTAAAGTTAATGGCTTGCTGTATTGTTTACATTCAAAACTAGTATTGGTTGGGTTTGATCAAAAAATTGATTTTCAAAATCCAAAAAAAATTGAAAAATTGTATTTCGTGCAGAGCTAGATTCTTACATCAGTTTTACAAAAGTTGTGCTCTATGGTGAATTACATACAAATTGTGGTGAGCTTCTGACACATTATAACGTTGCTTTCACATTTGACGTTTCAAGCTTTCAGTCGGGCACGCACCCTTGCTGCACGTTAATTTCAATTGATTGGAACTTCTCAACTAAAATTGGGGTTGACATATTCAAAAATCATTAGTTCGCGAGTATGCCCATAAATTACGCAAAGAAACAATTGCAGTCGCCACATTCGCATTCGGCATCTTCCACGGGTGTCCTTGAATTTGGGCCCCGGTCGGCTGCTGCGCAAGGAGTTGGATGAAGAGAGTCGTGGCTTCTTCAGCTGCATACACGAGTCCTTCACTCCACTCCTTCACCAAGCACAAAGCATGAGTGGTGATGAAGGTACATGGATGGGGGCGGTGAGCTTCGGATCGCCAAAGAAGTCCTCCTCAAGAAGGGCGCGCACCCCCTGAAAGTCCACCGACGCTTCTGGCACGAATTGCGTCTTCTGGATGCCCTGCACGGTCCCTCCTATCCCTGCCGCCGGGTTAGATGGACTGTCATCTTGTCATTTAGCTTTTCTTCTTGCTTGCTTTTCCTGCTTTCAAGCATCTTGCTTTTCCTGCTTTCAAGCAATTGCCGTGACTCTCTTAGATATTCATATTTAATTTATTGATTTTATGTTTTTCCCCTTTTCCATAAAGTATGAGTGTGAAGTGAGAGAAAGAAGGAAAAAAGGGTGACAGGAGAGCAGGGAGGAGGGAGCAGCTCGACGACGGCATATCGTCCGCTGCCTCGGCTATGCCATTGAACCGGCGGCCAACAGCGGTCGACGCTACTTCATCCTATTCCAACGAGCTGAGCTCGGCAATCTTGCTGTTCACGCTTCCTTCAAGGAGAGGCGAGAAGGGGAGGAGATGAGAGCTTGGTTGGCAGGCCTACCTCCGCCAGCGACGCGCTTTGCTGAGCAAAGAGGCCCTCCTACAAATCGCCGTCCAGATGGCTGAGGCCGGCGCCTATCTTCACCGCCGTGGCTTCCAGCATCTCGATATCAAGGCATATTTTCCAATCCTTTTCAGTTTAGGATGAGAACAAATGAAACAGAATGCCTATTCCGGTCATCTCAGAGGTAACAAGTGGTCGATGAAATGAGGTTTGCAGCCGAACAACTTCCTGGTGTTCGCTGGGAGTGGGCAGGAGGCCGCGCTGGGGCCCGTCACCGTCCGCATGTCCGACTTCGGTCACGGCCGAATCCTGCGTATGGCTTTGTCTTGGCAGGGTAAAGGATGAATGTGAGTGAAAAAGGACTTTTGGTTGGCAGCGAAGGCGGAACGACAGAGCCTCTACCTGGCCAGCTGGGAGGGTGGCTACCAGGAATACCAAGCACCGGAGCTGCGTCGTCAGCGATTCTGTAACCGCTGCGACAAGGCTGACATATGGTTGTCTTTTAAGTTTTTACGCTTATTTGGTAGATTTTTTCTGCTAGTTTTTTTCGTGTTTTTGTGTTTTTTCGGTTTCAGCTCTGTTTTTAGCCTTTGCTGAGTTGAGAAGCAATGAAAATGCTACAATTGCAGGGCCATGGGGCTGGCCATCTACGAGGTGTTCAGCTATTGCGCCGGCAACCCTTTCCAATTCTGTCTTGCCCTCTCTTCCACTCCTGGAGCATGAACCTCAAATGAGCAGCCTTCCTTGCAGCGGGGGAAGAGTTGAAGGGCGGCGGTTGGGAAGAGTGCATGGGCAGGCTGTGGGATGGCTGGGGCCGCCAGTGGGGAGAGGGGCGTCTGACGGAGACGGCAGAGGGCATGCCGCCGCCCATTGCTGGGGCTGAAGATGTCTACCGAGTACTTCGCCGCTGCTGGAGCTTGGGGTGAGTGGGAGTGCACTCAGGAGGATGCGAAAAAGGCAGAGAAGAAATAGATGAGGAAAAGGAAGAGGAGGACAGGAGCAGAAATAAATTTGGGAGCTTGAGGCCGGAGCATCGACAGAACTACGAAGAGCTGGTGGAAGGCTTGCGGGAGTGTCTAAGCCGGCTGCGGAATGACCAGCGTACTCTACCCTTCGTGCCCTACCAACAGACTGCCAAGGTTTCGTCTTAGCCTACATGTTTTGGGTCTAGCACTAACATTTTAGTGGCATTCCTTCTTAAGCTAAGCCGTTGAATTTCGGCAGTTTTGCTTTTTCTGACGTTCGAAAAACTATCCAAACTTCTTGATGCTGGATGTGATGAATAAATTTACACGACATTGGAGAAAGCATACTCGGAAGTTCCTTCGCGCTCCTACAAGGACAGCAGTTCCTCAGAGTCGGACACCATCGATGCCTATGCCGTTGAACTTCAGCTGCAGAAAGCAAATGGTTGGCGAAGGAGGTAGTTGAACTGAAGGACGAAGAGTCCATGGAAGAGCAAGACCTCTTCCTCCACCACTACAACACTCCCCCGCCCACCGCACACATACCACGCCGCCTCTACACACCCTCTCCATCGTATTCATTTCCCCTTTTCACCTTATTCTCCTGGAGCTCTCTACTATTCTTCTTCTAGGCTTACTTCCTTAGAGCAAGCGCTAATCATTGCTAAGTTATAATTCAGCATTATTCAGTCGTTGAGCACCCAGACATTCCTTAGCATTTAGGAATTGTAATCAAACTGCAAATAAGCAAGATTTGAGCAGGGAAAGAAAGCAGAGACATTGAAGGGTTAGTGCGATCATAGCGCGTTCGGGGGTGCTGTCCAACTCGCCTCCGCCCTACGAGTCCCGTTACAACCTCACCGGCCCCGGCTACACCCCACGACGCCTGCCCAGAGAGTCTGCCATGTGATCATCCTCTCCTGCCTTACCCTGCTCATCATCACCTCTCTTTGCATTAGCATACCCTGCCTTTCATTGCCAGGATAGTATCGATGATTCCAAACTTCTAATTCCAAGCAGCATGTTGACAAATGATTTGTACTTTTTTGCACGAGGCATGAGCAGTGAATGAAAACCCCTGTTCACAATAGAGACCCCCAAAGGGGGTACGAACACTCCCGGACTTTTACTTTCCCGGACTTTTTTTTGAAGGTTTGTAGTTAGTCGGGCGCATGCCCACCAGGAGTAGGGGCTTGTCCCTTACCAGGAGTATCAAGTAGACGCAAGTTTCCAATGTCTCAGCCTCAACATACAGTGGCAGAATTCGAAAAAAAATTGCTTCAAAAAAAGTCCGGGAAAGTAAAAGTCCAGGAGTGTACTGGAGGGCCCCCAATGGTTGGGGGCCAAAGGCCGATCCCAGAGGAAGTGCAATACTGGGCCAACCCGTGGCAGAAGGGAAGCAAGCCTCCACATTCCGCCTGTTCACAAAAATCAGATAATCTCATTGTCCCCAATAGGGGACGTATCAGAGATTAAGCTGATAAGAACAGATACTACACTTTGATCTTAGCCAAAAGGCCGAGAAGCGATGCCCCTTCTATACCACACTCCATTCTTAACCTCTTTTGCCCACCTCAAACCCCTCAGTAGTAATTTGAAATGCGCAAATATTGACTGCTGATATTCTTGACCCGAAATAGGCAATTTTTGATTCTTCATTCCGATAGGCAATTTTTGATGCGTGAACTTGAGGAAAGGTGCGTGAGTTTGACAAATCACGAAGCATGACGCCCAAAGTTAATTGCAGTTTCAACTTCCAATGGTCTTTTTGCTATTTCGTAAGAGTAGTGTATCTGCATCCAGCCTATTGCTGGATTTATTGCAAGGATTTGCATTTTTTCCAATTCAATTTTATATTGAGCAAACTATGGTCAATTTTAAGCCAAATTGTCAAGGCCTGGAAAGATAAAGCAAATAATGTTAATTTTCTTTATTAAGCCACGCGCCAATTTAATGGCCAATAGCTTCTAGACAAAATAATTTTTTCTTGCTAATAATCATATATTACAACACTTGGAGCTGTTGCATTGTAAATTAATGCAATCAGATGTATTTGCAAGGCTCAGGAATCTAGATTAGTGCATCATTTCGCCACATATCCCACAGATAAAGTTAATGATGCTTAAGGTTTTGTCCATTATATGCCTTCTGGCATCAGTGGCATCCCATCATCACCATCATCATCACCATCACCATGTTTCAAATAGCCAGACAAGGGCGCTGAACCTTTGTTGGTGTATCATTCGAAAGATTAAACTTAACTTCAGCAAATTTTAGGCAGGGTTTACATCTCTTCCTCGGGCTCCGAATCGCTTGAGGTTCGTGGAAACGTCGGAAAAAGCTTGATTAAGCTGCACATTGCACCCGAAAGCAAAGTGGCAAGCTACTTTGTAAAAGGCAGCGCACTGACTGTCAAGGTTGCTTCTATTCTTTGTGCGAATTTGTCCTGCCTTAATGGGTTTTACAGCTTGGAAGCATGGGGCAGGTGTTCACTGTTGCCTGTCCAGCAGGCATCGCTGCGCTCCGTTGTCGTTCCTATTCTGGCTTATTTTATTGTGAGGAGGATTAAGCCCAATTGAGACGTTTTCATTTCCCATGTTTCCCAAAAGGGCTTATGACCAGATTCCCCCCCAAGGCCTTTACCGGCCAACCAAAACCTTTTTTCAACAACCCAAAACCAACCAACAGTTTTGCCCCCCTCAAAGGTGTTGCCCTTCCCCCCCCCCATTTTTCCTTGTATTCTTGAGGTTAGGCTTAGGCTTCGGCTATCAACTATGCAGCGGGTGTGACTAAGCGCAAGATACAAACAAGAACAGTCTATGAGTTTGGTGACCACTATCCCCCCCCCAAATGCCACTTGGTGGGGGGATACTGGTCATCAATCAAGGGGTTTTGGCATTTGGGGGGGGGATACTGGTCACCGAAATCGATGACCAGGACCCCCCCCCCCCCCAAGTGCAAAAACACCAAAAATCGCCTTGAAAGCATGACCATACGTTCATGACATGCACTGTATACTTACTTTGGGGGATAATTACGTGGGGGGGGGGATACTTACGTGAGGGGGGGGGTAGAATTTTGAGGGGGGGTACACATAGGGTACTCAACATAGGTAAAGATTACGGTATCTTGACAAATTTCCTCCACTTTACCCTCTCTGGAAGCCATATTTTGGCTCAAAACGACTGGCTACCCCCTGATTTTGGGGCATTTTTTGAAATTCATCATTTACAACCCTATCTACAAAATTTTACCATCCTACACCCCAATTCGATAAAAATTAACTTAATTTCATCACCTTAAATCCAACGGCTAAAATTCAAACCTTTTCCTCTACTTTACAATTTTAAACATTTGAATCGATTTTTCAAAACTAATTTCCTCACCTTCACTCCCAGACAAATCATGACACCGGTCACTACTTGACACCGGCCAACTTCATAAACTTTTCAAACCCGGGCACCGATCTCATTTTCAAAATCGCGCTGCAAAAAAATGAACGATCAAATCATCGACGTAAGAAATCGGACGCAAATTTGAAATGATGCCGGCCAACTTCGATCGTAAAATTGTCAATCTCATTTTCAAAATGGCTTAATGCTGAACGATCAAAAACACCGTTGGAAATTGCATGCAAAATATGATTGGTTTTCAAAGTTTTAAAAATAAGCTGCAAACTCCGAAAGAAATATTTTTTCATCGATCGTAGAAAAAGGATGGACGCATTAACTTTTCAAAAAGTCGGGTCGCTCGTTAAAAATAAATCTAAATTAATAAACATAGACTGGAAAAAGTGAACGAAAAAAAATAAAAAAAGTGCAAAAAATATCGGGCCCGAGAGGCTTCGATCCTCTGACCTCAGGGGCCGTGTGTCCAAGATGTAGCACAATATTTTGGCACAATAGTATGGCACATATGGCACACGACCGTGTTCCTGATGCTCTAACCGACTGAGCTACGCGCCCGCCTGACAGCTGCCTATTACACGTGCACCCCTTTCATCCACCACCCAAACCTTAACCATTGCCGCTTAGATCTGGTCTTTTCGGTAAGTTTTAGCGACTAGTTTCTTAGTTCAACATTAACAAACTGTTTAATAATCTTTTCGGCGACATGTCAATGCGTTTAATAATCAAATCTTTCCGTTTTTTGTTCGACAGAGTTTGAAAGAAAGCAATAAGAGGAGGATGAGGGTGAGCGGTAATGAAAACATGTGTGGTATGGAAATGGGATACCCTGGCGTGGCGTCGCTTGGACAAGGCCTCTTTGTTCGCCTCCCGACACCCTCCCATCCGCTTTCTCACACCTCATCCCTCATTCACTCCACTCCAACAATCCAATCCTCTCAATGACTGCCCAGATTCCGATTCCCTACCCGACCAAGCTGCGTCTTCGCAGCTCTCATCCTTTCAACTACTACTCCAAGTCAGTCTAAAATCCATTAACCTAGGCTTACAGTCAGCTTTCAGCTTCCAACGCAGCGTCCTCATTCTGGCCGATAGCCAGATGAAGAAGGTGCAGCCGGACGACCTCTCCTTCACGAACACGCCCTGGCTCATCTGCATGGTCCCCGGCGCCGGCATCAACCACCTGGACGACATGCTCCTCTACGTTGAGAACGTCACCATTCACCTCCTTTCCACCTCAACAAAACTCTCCTCCTCCATTTCAGCAGGTGGGGCTGGCCAACATCACGGACGTGGCCGTGCAGTTGGGCACCAACTCCATCAACCCCCTCTACTCCATGATCCATCCCCAGTACCCTCAGGGCTGGGAGTGGGCCGATGAATTGGTAGCCTCTCGCTCGCTCAGTGACCAGTGCACCGGATTTGATTGCAGCTGGGGGAGATGGCGCAGGTGCAGACCACGTTCGGCTGTCGCATCACCATCGTGGAGCCCACCCCGCGCCCCATGCCCAACGACTGCCAGGTCACTCTTCCTTCTTTCCTCTCACCCAACCTCCCTTCCATTCTCTTGCCAGGCCACATGGGTCCCTACGAAGGCGGGCTTCCTGAACCGGCTCGCCGCCGAGCGCAACAACTTCGCCTTCAACTACGTACGCAACTATCTCACCCTCAACGACCTCAAGCCCTTCAACGTCCACCTCTATGATCACAAGGCCGTCGATCATGCTTTGGACATCATCTATGCTTCCACCTTTGCCTAATTTTGTCTCTGAAAGTGTTACCGAAACGAAAATGAATTCGATGGATTGTTTTCTGCCCGATTTTTTCCAAAAGAAACTGTCGAACTTTTGAAATTGTAAAGACGATTGTATTGATAGATGAAAAGATTGTAAAGATCAGGTTTTTCTTGGCGTGGCACTGTGATGAAAGCAGTAGGCCATAAACCTTTCTTGGCGCCAGGGACAACGATTTATGGGCCTGATTGAAAGATAGGGAGGGGGTAGGTGAGCAGAGAGGCGGGCTACAGTCATTGGCAGAACGCAAGCAGAATCATGTCTTCCCGACCTTCCTCTCGCCGGGTGGAGTTGACGCCGTCGGTGTCACAGGCGGCCCTCCAGGAGCACCAGCGCCATCTGAACATTCTCCAGGCCCAGCTGACTGCCAAGACCAATGAGCTCAACCGGATTCAGCGGATGCTGGAGGAGAAGGAGCGCAATCTGGACGTTAAAGAAGTTCTCGTATCCCTACCTATAGCTTTGAGATGAGAGTAGGATGATTGGATAGGGGAGAACAAGGTGCTGAATCGGGCGCTGAAGATCAAAAACGCGGAGCTGCTGCGCTTGGAGAAGAGCGAGAAGGACAAGGCCAACTACGAAGCCTACGCCGAGCGGAAGTTTCGTGAATACAGGATGGCCTTTCGCGCAATCGCTGTCAGTTTCTCTCTCCTTTACCCTGTCGGTTCTAAGGATGGCTTTTCAACTAGGATGTCATAGTCAAGTCCCGCACTGATCACCAGCGAGTCCTGGAGACTACTCAGGCAGGCGGCACTGTGAAATCCGCCATGGGCTCTCTCAACACCTGCCGCAAGTTTATGAGTGATATGGTGGAAACTTGTCTACAGGTTGAGAGTGTCCTCCCCCCCCCCGAGTGCTATTCAGAGGAGGCCTGCAATGTCCCCCCTTCCCTCTCTGCTTGCGCTCTCTCTTGTCTGTTGGGGGCCGATCATCTGCCGCAGTGCCGGAGCCCCATACCCAGCCCCATCCCAAGCCTCAAAAAACGCCTGTGGAGTATCATCCGTTTTAACAGCAAGCGGTGGATCAGCAGCAACAGCCACAGGGCTACTATCCTCAGCTTAAGGCTCAGGGGGGAGTGTGGGGCAGGAGGGGGAAGTGGGTGAGGAGGTATTGTTTGATGTGGCCGACCATGAGCGAGCTTTGGCCCCGCCCCCCGCTTATGAGCAGCCGCAACAGCAGCCTGAGGAGCAGCAGCTCTCTTCCACTCTTCCCCGTAAGCGGACGGCTCAGGCAGCACTCATACTATTTCAGCACCTAAGCCTTTTTCTTTTACCTATTTCTTATAATCCAATAAAGCTCATCAAAAAAAAAAATAAAGCTAGCCAGGCGATTGCATTGAAACAGTATCAATTGTACTAAAGCAAAAGCGTAAAAAAAGGCCTCCAGTCGTAGCCCTAACAAAAAAGCACAAATCTTCTAAGCCGCCGCTTCTTCTTCATCATCGAAGCGAAGGGCAAGGCGAGGCGGAGTGATGGGGAGGAGCTCGGTGTATTTGTCTGGAGGTGCGCGGGGACATGTAAAACGAGGGGGTGTGATGAGGGGAGAGAATGGAGTAAGGAAGGAACAGGTGGGTGGAGGCGTAAGAGCGGTGACGGCGTTGGCGCGGTTGCTGGCAAAGCGAAGGTCGGTGGAGTTGCTGGAGTGGGTGAGAGGGGGCGTGGCTGGTGAGGGCGTGTTTGCAGATGTTGACGGCTGGCTCTCAGGTGAGGGAAGCGAAGGAGTGGGCGGAGAGGTGGTGAGGCGAGGTTTGAGGGCTGGGGGGGCTGGGCGGGGCAGGCAAGGGCCTGTTGTGGGGGGGGACGGCGGGGGGCGTCGCCTCCTCCTTGGGCTCTAAGCCGGGGGCCCCGTTGTTGACGTCCGTGGGGTCCAGCATGTGACCCCCGCTGGCAGGCGGGTAGGCATTATTCAGGAGGCCACTCTGCTGCAAACAGGGAGGCGCTTAAAAAGAAGGGGCATGGGGGGAGGGGAACTTCAGGATCTGCGAGTCTCGCTTCGCGCCGCCTCATCCAGAATCGAACACCACACACCAGCCCAACACCGCCCCCTCCACCACCAAACACGACAAGGAAGGCCACGCCAACCCAGAAGCCCTCAAATTCATGCGAGTTAAGGGGTGGGATAAGAGGGGAAAGACAGGTGATTGTGAGAGGGGAGGAGTAGAAAAATCGTGATAGCAGGGGGCACATTTATGAACCGTCTGAGTCCCCCGAATCCAGCCCCAGATGAGTTGAGGGACGTCGGAGATGGTGGCCTGGCTGCAGTTGGAGGGGTGGGGGGAGGTGGTGGGTGTTTGCGGAGAGGGGGCCGTTGTAGGAGAGGTGGCGGTTTGAGGAGAGGCGGAGGCGGTATGCGGTAGGGAGGGGGTATTGATATGGTGTATGCGAGTGTGAGGGGTGAGGGGAGGGGATGGGAGAGCGGTGTCTTTGAGGGGGTCAAACGGAGGAGGGGGTCCAGGAGGAGAGGAGGTATGCGGTAGGGAAGGGGGTGAGGGGGTGGGAGGGGATGGGGGAGAGGGGTCTTTGCAGGGTTGTCTAAGGGAGGAAGGTGTCAAGGCGGGGGGCAGTGAGAACAGTTGAGGGGCGGG
>JASANA010005000.1:0-43378 GCA_030248095.1 Ptycholaimellus sp. GST1_10
TGATGGGACGGTGGGGACGGTTGAGGTTTCCGCAGGGCGCCCAGGCAGCCTCCCGCGGGTCCAGACGGTACACCAGGCTTGAGCGTTCCAGCGCCACGTACAGCAGCTCCCCGCTCCCCGACTCCCCCTCCCACCGCGGCCTCTACCCAACCCTTCTCCTACAGCTCCTCCTCCACCTTTGAGCGGAAAACAAAGGAGCTGGAAAAAGGTGACCTTGAAGACGGGGATGGACAGGATCTGGGTCCAGTCGTTGGCGGCCTGGTGGTAGACGTGGAGGGCAGTGGGGCAGAAGCAGTAGAGACGCTCGCCCAGAGCACAGGCGGCAGTGAGCGGGGCGACAGGGAGCTCCGTCACTTTCTTCCACGTCTTCTCGACAGGGGCGTACTTGAGGACGTCCTTGGCCCAGGCGCTCTTGTCCTTCTCCTTGCCGCCCTCCTCCTCCTTGCCACCCACCAGAAAGGCCGTGTCGCAGAGGCCCAGGAGGCGCGGCAGGTATCTGGGGACTTGAGGAGTGGCCACGGTGCGGCTGAACAGGTTCCGCGTCCACAGCTCGCACATGTGGAAGTCGCTGGAGGCGGAGTAGATGAGGAGCTGGTTGGTCTGGATGCGAGCAGCGCTGGGCCGAGTGCGGTCGGGCGTCAGAGGAAGGATGCGGGACTGGATCCCCTCTCGTGGAGACCACAGCTCCAGTAGGAAAGACCGTAGGACCTCGCTGTCCTCCACAGTCACTGAGACGTCTTCACTGTCACTGTCGCTGTCACTGTCTTTGCTCTTCACAGTCACTTCTACACTTTCTCCACCAACTCCTCCATCTTGAGGACCAATGGGTCTGCCAAATATGGAATCATTAGAGTGGACGGGTAATGAGAAATGAGCAGGCCTTGAGCTGGTGGACAAAGCTGGCAGCATGCGAGTTGATCTTTTCCACAGTCGCAGGAAGCTCCAGTGGCGCTAGTCCCGTGAGTAATCCTTCTCATCTTCCAGAGCGAAGAATTGGGAAGAGGAAAACCTGCTTGGCCAGTTGCACCGCTTCCTGTAGGGCCATGGGCGGCTCATCCTGAGCATCCTCTCGGCCGATGTTGAAGAACTGGCCCAGTTTCTCCGCCAACAGCTGCTGGAAGCTTGTCAAGAGTGCTGGTTGGCTGGCTCAAAAGAATGGCTCACGGTGTCTTGTGAGTGTTGAGGAGCTTCTGGAGCTCGGTCTTGAGTGCGGCGCAGAAGTTGTCCAGCTGAGCCTCGCCATCCACTTCAGCAGCCTTGAAAGGAGCCTTTGAATTGGCAGAGGGTGGGGAGAATAGGCTGGGGGACGGAGAGAGCGGCGATGGCTGCAGCTGGGCGAGGGCCAGAGCGGGTCGGTGCTGGCGGTCCTGGTGTCCGTCCGATGTCTGACAAGGCCCGCACAGCCAACCTTCGCAGTCCCCGCACCACCTGCCTCATTTACAGCATTTACTCTTCCCTCCCGCAGTCCCCGAGTTTTCTCCTTCTGTCTAAGCCAATCCAACTAGCGCCATTTGCCAATTGAATTGGGGTATTGAGATTGTGGAATGGAGTTGATAAGAATGAAGGGGTGACTTGATGCGGTCGGCGCGCTTGTCAGCCCCGCAGCCGCTGGCCTGGCAGCGAAGGATGGCGGGGTAGAGCTGGGACTGGAGGCGCGCAAAGCCGCTTTCCTGCCAATCCACCTTCAGCCCTGCGCACCGCCAAGGAAGGCAGCACCGGCATGGCCGTCTCCTGGCAACAGAGTGGGCAGACCACGCTCTCCCCGTCTCCCGCCTCCGCCTGCTTCTCCACGCAGGACAGGCAGTAGCCGTGACTGCACTTTAGCAGCTTCATTTCCAGCTTCTGCTCCAGGCATACCTTTGCAAAGAGAACATTCTTGCTCCAGGTTAGTGAAAGGACAACTGACCGGGCATTCGGATCCGGTGAGGATGCTTGCAGCTGTTGGCTTGATTGGAGACTGTGCAGCTACAATTTATGTGAAGAGAAGTGTAGCCAACTGGGCCTGCGTGAAATGGTTCGAAGAATACGCCGATGACTCATTGTATGTGCTGGGATTCTGTAGTGCGCGCATTTGAGAAGGCTAACAGTTTAGCGACTTATTGATGTAGATGTTTTTTATTGTTTATTTGGTTTTGGCTTGATGATAAAACCATATATGAAAGCTTATTGTTTATTTGGTTTATTAAGCTGGCGTGAACAGAACGGAGCAAAATACAAGTACCCAGCGCCACTTTTGACTCAGTTGTACGTTTTTGAAATTATGGTTTTTTTTCAATAGTGGCGCTGGGTCCAGTTGTCAATTATGGTTTCTTCCAAGGATGAAGGTCCAGTTGTTTTGAAGTAAGATTCCTAAGATTCGACAAAATTAGCTTGTAGAATTGCTCCATTTTCCATTCATATTTTATCCGCAACGCTATGCAAGGCCCAAACGTGATTTTAAGGTTGAGGTGAAGCGTTTGAATGGGTGGGGAGCGTTGCCGATGATTTTAGAAAGAGAGAAACATTAGATGAATTTCTTTGATTTTGAAGTGGGGGCTATTGATTTTTAGGAATAAAAAGAATCACTTGAAAATTTGGATTGAAGATGGAACAATATGTAGTTTGTTTTTGAATCAAGAACTACAGCTAATGAAAGATCAAATGTAAAAAGAATACTATCGGTTGTCCCTTAATGTTGTGTTGTGCCGATTTCCATTAATTCGAGCGGTGCGCTTCAGCGAGTAGAAGATGAAAGAGAGTAAGGAAGATGGATAGGGCGGCTGGTTTGCTGGCAATAATAAAATACTAACAAGCTCATGAATAGGGTGCGAATAGATAAAGTGATAATGGCTGAAGGGAGACTGCGTCTTAGCGGAAGGAAGGAAGGAAGGTTTGACGGTGATGAGGCGGAATAAGACTGTCCCACTCCAACAGTGGCGCCATGAGGACTGGGTAGGATGGCGGCATGAGAGGAATGATGTAGTTTGGGATTTGGGATCGCTGGAAGAGAAGGTGCCTGGAGGATGCGTTGATTGATTGGAGGAGGCCAAAGGCGGCGTAGATGCGAGAGTCGTAGCCTCGTAGTCGTAGTCGTAGTCTCCTTCTCCGCCCGCCTTCCCCGGGTTCAGCCGCATCCTCGCCTATTCCCGCGAGGGAGATGACCGCTCTTGGGTCCCTCCATCAAAGGGGCTATATCGCGCTTTTGAAGACTGGCACCGCAAGCTCAGCATTATAAAGCAGCTTAATATCTTTAAAAAAAGCTCTAATCCGAATCCACCGCACAGCCCGAGCCTCGCCCTAAATCTACCCCGCGCACCTCACCTGCTGCACCCTACTTCGTCTGCGCCAATGGACCAGTTCGGACGCCGTCTCCAATGCACTTTCTCAGTCGTCTTTCGCCTCAGTGCTCGGCTTTTTTTTAAATTTATTCCTTTTCATATTGTTTTATAATTTATTTTTCTGTCCATATATTGCTGGCTTGATTTATTTCTTAATTTCGTATTCGCCGATTGATTTTTATCAATGTTTATATTGTGATCGAAATAATAACTTTCTTTTTTTAACCAATTGATGAGTTTTAAATCCTTTTGCAAGGAAACAGTTGCAAACGAACGAAAGAGCAACCATGTTCACAATGGAAAAGAATGGCGGTGATGAATGGCGGAAAATAATGGCGGAATGACGGTGATGAGACAGGGTTCATTGTCACAATGGATAAGGCCG
Source organism: Ptycholaimellus sp. GST1_10 (assembly GCA_030248095.1). Lineage (NCBI taxonomy): Eukaryota > Metazoa > Nematoda > Chromadorea > Chromadorida > Chromadoridae > Ptycholaimellus > Ptycholaimellus sp. GST1_10. The sequence goes on from JASANA010005000.1 coordinate 3,703, forward strand.
TGAAAGGCCAAGGCGTGCGAAATGAGTGCCTGGGCGGAAGGAATGTTTGAGGCATGATGAGGCAGCGCAGAAGGTGACTCAGTCACTCCATCAGTGGTGCGAGGATTGCTAGGAAGGTTGACGGCATGGAAGGTGTGACGTAGCTAGGGATGTGAGATGCCTGAAACTGAAGGTTGATGGAGGAAGTGGTGGAGGAATTGAGGAGGTTGTATGCGGCGTAGATGCGAGAGTCTCCGCCGTAGGCGTTCTGCACCATCGCCTCACCTTCACCGTCTGCGCCGGGTTCAGCCGCTTCGTCGCCTTGACCAGCTAGAGAGAAGACGAGCCGGAAGGCGAGGTCTATGTCGCTTTTCTGGCCATCCTCATTCCCTGCCACCGCGCTTCCAAAGTCTGACAACTTCAGGAGAGTGCCGAAGAATAGAATGTTTCTCCAGTGCATGTGCATCATGACAATGCCATTGAGCTGCACGTGATATAGGCCGTTGAGCATTGAGGAGTGAATGTAGGCCGCCATTTCGCCGTAGGTGTTCCGCCAGGCAGGCCGATTGTCAGCTCAGGTCCTCGAAGAGCTGTAGTTTTCTCAGTGCCTCAGCAAGCTCGAGGACTTGCTCCCAATCTACGCCTCCCATTTCACCTACTGCAAGGTGGTTGAGACCGGCTAGCAGTGATGAGTGGAGCTAGGCAGCGATGTCCGCTTCTGCGATCGCTCCTCCCCCCACGTCTAGGAGGCGAGTGACTGTCTTTCCCGTACCCGGCGCCATGCCAAGTAGAGCGACTGGCTCGATCGGGTGGCTGAACAGGTGCACGGGTATCATAACCAACTGGCTCCCCTGGCACAGACTTCGCCCACTCCAGTGCCGCCGCTACCAGGAGCAGGAATGCTAGCGGAGGTACCAAAATGGCCAAAATGTTGCCAAAATGGCTGGAAAAGAGGCCGGCATCACTGGAGTTAGGTAGCTCATCTTATTGGCCTGATGGAGGAGATAGAAGATGGATGGGTTGTTGGGGGATTTGAGGATGGCGTAAACGCAGAGGATGGGACTGTCGGGGCCGTAGGCGTCCTTCTCTCCCTTCCTCAGGCTCGACAGCAGCGTCTCGCTGACCCGCCAGAGACTGCACGAAGCTGGAGGCCAGTGTGATCTCACTCTTCTTCATTTCCTTCGTCGCCTCGCCGGCACTGCCGAAATCCCCGACCTTCTCCCGGTTGCCGAAAAACATGAGGTTGCGCCGGTGCAGGTCATTGACCACGACTCCATGCCGAGGAATGTGATCTATACCGGCAATGAGAGTAGAGTGCAGGCAGGTTGCGACGTCCGCGTCTCCAATCGCCCCTCCAGCCACTTCCAAGAGGTCAGCAGCGGTCTTCCTCGACCCCGCCTCGAGCCCGAGCAGAGAGACAGCCTACTCCACCGCCCAAGCAGCGGCGAACACCAACTCCTCCAAGGCAGCGCCGCACGCCGACCCCGCCCAGAGCTCTAAGTCTCTCACTCCTTGCCCTCTCCTCTATTGCCCTCACAAAGATCTATTGCCAGGCAGCCGCCGTCGCCAAAGCCCCAGTCCACCGCCGCGCTCGCCCACCCCGCCTCGCCCTTTGGCCGAGCCTAGTGAGTGGATCATTGATTGGGACGATCTGCATCTAGGCGAACTGCAGAGGCAGACTCGGACGTGGAGTTCGACGACCTGGCGGAGTGGGTGACGAATGGGCGGGCGGACGATGCGGGCCGTTCCGAGCAGATTCTCTTCCAGCCTAAAAAGAAGGCCCTACCGTCTCGTCGCAGTCGCAGTGGGAGTAAATGATTCAGAGACCTTTTGGTCTTCTATTCGATGTGCATGTGATTTGGCTCTTATCCTTGCGGATACGGAATTGATGGAGCCGATATTGCTTGTTTACTGGCCGCAAATCAACCATAGAATGACGCTGAGAGAAAGAGGCACAAAGGATCTTGTGACTAGAGCTAGCAACGGGTAGCTGGGGCAACAGATAAATGACCAGACTCAGTACCCATTAGCAGAGGCATTAGGCTTTTATCAGTCTGCGGCTGGAGATGGGGAGCAGGAAAAAGTTTGATCCCAGTCTGATTGACAAGCGGGGAACGAATGTCTATCATCGCAAGCCCGGAGAGCCGTTCACCGCTGCATTAGCAGCCTCTAAGATGCAAAATCAACGCCCCGAGGCAAGTCCCCACCAACCTTACAAATAGTTAGCTTTACTTTAATTCTTCATATAATTCGAATAACACTTTGGAGAATATACCAATATCTCTGACTAGTACTTGGGGGCTGACCTTTTTAAAACAGGCTTTAATTACAAAAACGATTCAATAGGCAAATTATCATGCTCGTAAGAAGAAAGATGAAAAGTTGAAATGCGAAAACTACGATTTGAAGCTAGAGTCAATCGCTTTGACAAGGTATTCTCGGCTATTGCCAAGATGCGCGGCCCTTGTTCCAAGTAAGCAACGTTATAATCCATGCATAAGAATCACTTCTAGTCAAAATCAGCTTGTTTAATTCAAAAGCCTTAAACATATGCTTGTTCGAATTTTTTAAACATCAAAATTTTAGGTTTTTGGCCACAAAGCGAAATATTACAAATTTGTTTCATAAATTCCTTTTAACAGCTTCAAGACACCACCTAAACAAGCCTAACTGCCAAAATTGAGTTAATTTTTTTGGAAAACTCGGGATTTATAGATGTTTGAATTTTTGAAACATCAAGATTTTGGTTTTTTGATTATAATTAAAGAAATAATAAATTTTTCAAAAATTCCTTTTGCCAGCTTTGAAATGTTACTTAGACGGACGTATCTGCCAAAAATCAGCTAATTCCATTGGAAAACCAGTGATTTATGAATTTTCGTATTTTGAAACATCAAAAAATTGAGTTTTGGGTGAAAATCAAAAAATTTCTCCAAGCCCTAATAATGGGGCCAAGGCATCACCAAGGCGGACTTTCATGCGAAATTTCAGCTAATTTCATCGAAAAACCAGTGATTTACGATTTTTAGTGCTTTGAAACATCAAAAAATTGAGTTTTGGGCGAAATTCAAAAAATTACGCCCATCCCAAAAAATGGCCTGGAGATACCACCCAGAAGGACCATGCAAAAAATTAGCCAATTTCGTTGAAAAACCGCGGAGGCCCGGCCCCGGAAAGACACATATATATATATATATATATGCGGACAGACGGACGCAAAAATGGGGTAACTGCTTAAGCTGGCCTTGGCCGCCCGCCGCTTCGGGCAGGGCGCCAGAGCTCCTCCGGCCTCCGGGCACGGGTGCTACGGCCCCTACGCTTCGCCTAGCATGCTTCGCATGCTAGGCTACGCTCCGGGGCCTCCGCACCCATGCCCTCCGGCCTCCGGAGCTCTGACTGCCCTGCCCTCCGCGGCAGGCGGCCTTCGGCCGCGCAAAAAACTTATTTCTGCCATCTTTTAGCTGGCATGAGACTTAGACTAGCTAGATTTTTGTGAGCTGCCAGCTTTGGCGCCAGTTTCGTCTACACTGCCTCCTTCGACACAAATGTTTCTTTTCATTTCTTTTATCAATTCTCAGTATTCCCTGCTCTTTCTGACAAATATTCATAAGTTCATAAAATAAAGAAAGAGAAAAGAAATGCGGTTGCACTGGCATCAACGGATCAGCTGACGATTTAGCGCATGCTTTTGGGGGACTTAAGCGACTGCACTTGCGCTGAGCCGCCGAACACTTTGCTGGCCATCAGTTCTTTCTCCTATCATTCAATTGTCAGATTTGGTAGAGATAGGTGAACTCATGGAACAGGCAGCGGCTGGTTTTAGCTCAGTCAATGCATGATTCGCAAGGACACTAGTCGTCCCTGGAGCTTCCGCTCTCTGCCCGACTTGCAAGCTATCTGGCTTGAGTTAAATGAATCTCAGTTATCCCAAGCTCTCACAAGATAATATTTGCTGTGAAGTGTCAATGATGAATAGCTGAATTCTTTTAGATTATGTGAAACCCAAATATGTTTCGTGAAAGCGGTCACTGTCACTCAAGCAGTAAAAGCATAAAAGCTAGGCATGCAATCGAATTCAGTGATTTGGAAATAGCCAGACTTGAAGACACGAGATTCAAAAAGATGTATCGCACTTCTATCATGCAAGTAGGTCAACTACGGACATGCGACATGCCCTATAAAACCAGAATACTCAGCAGGGCTGCTGTTGGGTTAACTGAGCTTTCCAAGCCATGAAAAATGGCTCAAAGACGAAACCCTGGAAAGTCATTAGCTGCAGGTAGCACGAGACATAAAGCAACATCCGAACTGAGAGAAAGCGTCTGAACCCAAAGCATGAATCCTAGCGGGAGTACCTTAGTCATTGAGAGATGCCAAAATGGCTGGAAACGTAGCTGGCATGACTGGAGTCAGGTAGGATATCTGATTTGCCTGCTCTAGGAGAAAAGAGATGGAGGGGTGGGTGGGGGTTTTGAGGGCGGCGGTAACGATGTATATAGGACTGGCGGGCCCGTAGACTTGGCTGACGAGTTGTAGTCCTTCCGCGTCTTCCCTAGGCTCCACATCCCCGCCTCCCTGACCCGCCAACGCGTTGACCAGGCTGGAGGCGAGCGCGATCTCGTTCATCTTCATCTGGTCCGTCGCCTCGCAGGCAGCGCCGAAGTCTCCGACTTTCGCCTTGTTCCCCATGAACATCACATTCCGCCAATGCATGTCGCTGACAACGATTCCTTGACGGTGAATGTGAGCGAGGCCGGCCACGAGAGAGGAGTGAAGGAAGGTCGCCACCTCCACATCCGCGATCGCCCCATCACCCACTGCTAACTGTTCCCGATGAACATCACATTCCGCCAATGCATGTCGCTGACAACGATTCCTTGACGGTGAATGTGAGCGAGGCCGGCCACGAGAGAGGAGTGAAGGAAGGTCGCCACCTCCACATCCGCGATCGCCCCATCACCCACTGCTAACTGTTCCCGATGAACATCACATTCCGCCAATGCATGTCGCTGACAACGATTCCTTGACGGTGAATGTGAGCGAGGCCGGCCACGAGAGAGGAGTGAAGGAAGGTCGCCACCTCCACATCCGCGATCGCCCCATCACCCACTGCTAACTGTTCCCGATGAACATCACATTCCGCCAATGCATGTCGCTGACAATGAGATTCCTTGACGGTGAATGTGAGCGAGGCCGGCCACGAGAGAGGAGTGAAGGAAGGTCGCCACCTCCACATCCGCGATCGCCCCATCACCCACTGCTAACATGTCCGCAGCCGTCTTCCCGGAACCAGCCTCCATCCCCAGTAGCGAGACGGCCTCCACCCCGTGGGTGAAGAGCCGCAGGGGCTTGATGACGAAGTCGCTGCCGTCCCCGAACGCTTGTACAGCAAATCCCCACTCCCGCACCGCAGCTTGCGCCGGGACTCCTTGCTTTCCCACCTTGATTGATTGATTGATTTTTACTCCAGAAATTTTGGATAAAAGACAGTAACAGCAATGCCTGTCTAAATGTGAAAGTTGTGGTTATTTGCGCTTGAGAAAATCAAAGAATGACCTTGACGGCGATGATATTGGGGTTTGCCTCAGGGTTTTATTCTGCAAGCAGAGCAAAGGATGTAGCTCCATCGCCCGCAGACCTTATGAAACGCAGCTCTTCGAATAGGTGAAGCTTTCTGATGGCCTCGGCAAGCTCGTCTTGCATTTGCTGCTCCTCTTATCTCTCCTATCGCAATTGAGAGTTTATCCAAGCACCAGCAAGCCCCACTAAACATAGTCTCCAACAATTGAACTACTTGAACTGTCCACCCACGTTGAAGACGGAGCCCAAGATGCTGTTGTAGCCGTAGCCGTATCAACCAGGGACCCAGTAGATGGCAGGAGCGATTTCGTTGGCGGAGAAGTTGCGGGAGAAGATGATGGAGGGATCTCCCATGTAGGCTCCGATCTCCAACGCCATCGGCAGCAGTACGCCGAGAAAGCTAAAGATGCTTCCAGCCAACTCCACTGGCCGCTCAAGCAAATGGCGTCCGAAGATGGACTCTGAATGATGGCTCCCGTTGTGAACTGCTGGAAGGCCGGGTCTTCTGGTGCTGTAGACAAGGCTTCTTCTCGAGGCATCACCACCTTGACCCGCATTTGCTCCTGCCACCCTCTCAGCTCGTCGCACAGCCGACCTTTGTGGATCTGCAATCAGCCAATATCATCTTCATCCTCGCTACCAATTCTCATGAATTTTCATCAATGAATGGCTGAAAGAGTAAAGCGATATGAAAAATAGCCTGTTAGCCCGGGTGCTGCCATGCGCGTCGCCAGGAACTTGCGAGTGAAAATAGCACCAATTGACCATGGCCCGAATCGAAGCACTGAGCATAGTAAATGTTGTGAGTGATTGTATTGTAGATGAATACAGAAGGAAACCCACTCTGGTAGAGGCCTTTGATCTGAACGCAACGAAACAGTGCTTGCATAAGCTCCTCAAGGATCTGAGGCTTCTCCTCACACTGCAGATGGATGAAAAATGGATTAAGGGCTATATGTGGAGGCGGCAACCCGATGGATTCTTAGGCGAGGAGAGGCGGTGTTGAATGCTTGGGTGGCGATGATCTGAAGGGAGGAGGGATGCCAGTGGAGAGGGTAGCCTTCCGCTTCGTGGGTTCCACTGGGCACGACGGGCGGCTTCCCAAGCTAGTTTCATGATAAGATGAATCAAATAAATTTCATCACCTTTATGCCCAAGCTTTTTTTAAGAGTCCAGCTAAGAGAAAATAAACACTGAAGCGGAGATTCACAATTTCAGTAATTTCATCCACTTTGAACAGCCAAAGGCAAAAAAACCACCAGAAGCCCAATATGTACAATGCTTTAAGATGAAGTTTATGACGAGCTGCTTGCTGTGCTGATCACGGCCTAGTAGAAGCCCATGATGACAAGGTTAAAGCAAATGGACCCCAGATTTGTAATGTATGCCCAAAATTACTTATATGGTGCAGAGTTGGAGGCAAAAAATCTTTAAGAATGCCCCAAGACGAAGTTGATGATGAGCTTCTTGTACACCACAGCCTGGTAGAAGCCCATGATGACAAAGTGGAAGCAAATGGACCCCAGATTCGTAATCTACGCCCCAATTTACCTATATGATGCAGTTATTGCGGCCAAAAACCCTTTAAAATGCTTCAAGACGAAGTTGATGATGAGCTGCTTGTACACCACGGCCTGGTAGAAGCCCGTGAGGGCCAGATTTGCACATATGGTTGTTTGGTATCAACTCGTATCTATTTTTTGAGCCTGTTTCATATCTAGGCTCTAAATTAACTTAAAACATCGCCACTGGGCAGCATGACCTTTTTTAGGTTTCTTATAAAGCACCCTAGGGCTCAGAAATGGCCAAAAATTTTTTTTTTTAAATTCAATGTTTTTTAGTCTAGTTTGGTGTTTTATTCAAGTTTTCAAATTTTGTTTCAATCAAATTCAAATTTTATTCAAGTTTTTTGAATTTTTTCGTAAGGGTCCCCCCTTACATTCAATCAACTTTCCAACCTCAATTTCGGCATAAAGGAGGCCAAAAATCAAAATTCTGGACCCACCATGGCACCCTCCAGGGTCGATATACTATAGTGACGTTGAGACTGGAGCCCCAGATATTGCCAGTATGCCTCCCGGTCAGAACGTACGGCGGACGGCGGACGGCGCACGGCATACGGCGGACGGCGCACGGCGGATGGCGGACGGATAACGGACGGACACTTTTTAAAAAGTGTTTTGGCCATAACTTGCCCAATTCTCAACCAAATTTGGCAAATGTTTTTTTTAATTAAAGCTATGTGTCTGCTGCGTCCATTGAGCTCTGTAACATGCCCACAGAATATTTGGCAGGCAATCATATTTTCAAAAGCCATAATAGGGTTGGTCCTTGGCTAAGAGGGGACTGTGCTTACGCTCCCCTCGCACAGCCCCAATAACGCTAGCTGGTAGCCCAAGCAACTATTCAAAATCTGCAATATAAAAGGGCTCAAAAATTTTATGTCCCGCTCCCTTTGAAAGATTGCACTCCTACTAAAAAAATGGGGCTTAACCGTAGCTAAAGCTAATATTGTTGCCCGACGAATGGAGCTTTTTCTACCAGCCTTTGCACGAGCTCAAGAGCAATCAATGCCGTTTTCCACTCCACGCAACGTTTTTAAGCCAATGTTTATGCTACAGATGTTACAGATGTTTAACAGATGTTTTTTATCAATGGCGTCATTGCTTTCCATGGTATTTCAAACAGCGAATATTGTTTTGAACAATTTTCTAACCGCTGTAAAATAAAGCACACTTCTCCAACTTTCACTCTTTTGTCATATTTTCGTTTATTTTCTGTCGGAGGGCATTCGTCAATAAGGTAAGTTTTTAAAGTTTTTTTCCAGATGGAAGTTGCTGACGCATTCAGGCGAACTTCCATGGCCCATAGTCAGCCCCAGCTGAGCCATGCATTGCAAAGGAGCCAGAAAAAGCGGACAGGCTTTCCATTTGTTAGCCCGCCAGTGCGAAGACACATCCTATGCATCCGCTACCTCTTGCGTTCCCCCCAGATGTCCTCGTCCACAGCCCAGCTCTAGGGATAGAAGGTGATGGGCGACAGCGAGAAGTCCTTCATCATCTCTGTCAACAGCTCCGCAACGCGCCAGCGGCATCGACCCTGCGACCATCATGACGGAGAGTCCTTGCCCAGCACCATCTCAGAGCGCCGTTCCCGCTCCAGCCCCGTCAAAGCACCCGACGACCTGGTGCTCAGCGATGAGTGGCCTTCCATCTGTCGAGTCTCCTTTCTCCTCCTCTCCTTCCCTTCCTCCTTCTCAGGCCAAGAGAGCTTTGAAGGCAGAGCTGAACGATGCCAAGGCCTACTTGAAGACCATCGGCTGTCAACTGACGGGACCGGCGCTGGAGCGTAAGGCAGAAGAGATCGCACGCAGGGTTCGCCAGTCTCCGTCAGATTGAGGAGGATGAAGGAGGAGGCAAGCTTTTCAGCACATAGCCAAGAAGATGGGCAAGGATGTGCGAGAGGTGAAGGTGGCCATGAAGAAGGCCACGGTGCGCAAGATCTGCCTCCAGCAGGAGCTCATCATTCGCATCCGAGCCTCTGCCGGTGAGTTGGAAGTAGTTGGAAGTAATGGGGCGTAGAGATGGCAGCAACTGAAGGGATAGCTCGAGAGGAGCTGAAGGAGTCGGAGTTGGAGGCCCTGTTGGAGGGCAATGCGGCAATGATCGTCCTACCGCACGATATGCACCGAGAAATCTTCATCTTTCCCGGCGAAATGGACCCTTTGTTCCTACGAGCCAAGCTTTCAAAAGTGCTTCGAAAGGCATAGATTTACTCGTCATGCAAGAGGGATGATGATGATGGGGACTGGGCTGCAGGTGACAAGGAACATCGAGTTTGAGGAGGACGCGATCCCGGCTGCCAGCAATGCTTCCTGCACCCTCACTGCCACTGATCACTAGGCCAATCAGTTTGCGTTCTGCCGCTTCTGAACGGGGATATGTTAAGGGTTGCACTGCTAAACTTACGGGAAAGCAATAGGTGAAGATTGGTTTTTATTCGTTTTGAACAAATAAAAGAGAGCAAATTCAACAAACTACAATGATGTAGTTGTGGATAACTTTCTTCCACCTTCTCATTGGTAGAAAACATTTTATGAATCGCTATTGCACAACTTTATCCTATAAAACGCTTTGGTGTAATGCCTTTTGCAACAGGTCATGGAATAAAGTAAACCGCAGTTTCTTGTGCAAGCCAAGAGAAGTTACAATCATTGGTGTTGTGTCCTTTGTTTCAGAATTTCAGTCAATACTTCTAAATCAATTCAAGCATAGTTGCTAATAAAGATCAAAGTTCAACCAATCATGCGCAAGAAACGTGGTAGGTTCGAACTAACCACAGGGCGGGTGTAGGTATTGAGGAAGATGCTTGTCGAAATCAATAGAAGCGGTCACACTGAACGCGTTTACTCAGGGTTGGCATGTTTCCTGGAAACAACAGTCTATATATATGAGATTTGATTCACTACCCTCGTCATTTCAATGACATATACTAAAATTGGAACAATACAGAGAAGATTAGCAGGGTCAAGAGGGTTTAAAATTACGTTTTACAAACACTCATCAAATTTCCCAAGCAAAAGCCCCAGGAAACTGAACAGAAAGGGATGTTTCTTTTTATCATAAGCTTGATCAAACAGACTCGGTTTTAGCATGATGTTGTGAAAACATGTTTTTTATACTTCGTGTTAAGAAACTTCATGATTTTTGTCGTGTTGCACTAAAACGGCCCAAAAAATATTTGCTTGTCGTCATAAAGGTTGAGGAATCAATCATGATAGTCCCAACTGTGACTGCTTAAGCGCAGCCAAAAGTGAGGCATCTGCACGGAAGTGAAAAGGAGATAAGTCCCGAGGTAAGGAGGAGGCGCGTAAGGTCCACGTTTCGCATTGTTTTTCAAATAAAATCTGCTGCGCAGGCGAAGGGAAGGCTGTGTCTCAAGCCAGGAGGCCAGCTTTTTCTGAATCATCCTTTTCGCAATCTTTTGAGTGTCCACTTCTGGATGGAAGCCTATCATAAAGTAATCGGCCTCCAGGCCAAGGCAGCGACCGGAGAAGTGGCAGAAGCTGAGCAGACTCAGTAGTGTATCCATGGAAAGAGTCTGTGCATGGCACTGCCGTAGATTTGGACAGCGCCGGACCAGAGCGCAGAGAGCTTCGGCATCCGCAGCCGCTATAGCGGTGCTGAAGCGCAGGTGTTCCAGGCCGCTGGGCAGCAGCTGATGCGGCAGCTCACTCAGGTGCATCGACACTTCCAGTGTGAGCCTGGTCAGCAAGGGCAAGGGCAGAAGCAAGGGCAGAAGTTCTTCCAGGCGTCCAGGCACCTGGGCATCGTTCAGGAGTTCGCCGTCAACTTCCATGCTGCGCAGGTTGTGGATGAGGCTGGGCAGCCAGGGCAACTGCTTTTGCACCTGGCTTAGGTTCAGGACGGTCTCGAGGCCCAGGCGGAGCTCCCGAACGCCGCCCAGACTGCATTTGTCCACCAGCTGTCGTAGCTCAGCCAGCCAAAGCTCCGGGGCCGGGGAAGCTAGGTAGATGCTGAGAGCCTTTAGGCGTCTGGAGTTGCAGAAGCTGGCGGAGAGGCGGAGTAGGCGGCTGAGGGCACCTTTCTGAAAGGCTGCTTCTGGCTGAGGAGCTCTTTGTCCGGCCAGAAAGGATGACAGATGCTCGGCTGGTGGTCGAGTACAAGTCGGATATGGCGGCCAGGCGCAATGTATGTATCCAGGTGGAGGTATTGGATGCAGGCGTGGCGGTGGACGGCGTCGGCGAGTGACTGGCAGCTGAGGCGAAGACTGGTCCAGTCTTTCATGTCCACATGCTGCAGGATCGCTGCCGCCACATGCGGCACTGCCTTCAGCAGGCAGAGCAGCGGATTACTTCCATTCCACTCGGCTGCGCCTTTCTGCAAAAAATGAGGGGATGATTAAACTTTTACGTGCTGAAAAAACAATTTTAGAGCAGAACAGTTCCGATAACTAGACGTTTCTTGACTTCGTTAATCTAATTAACTGTGACATCTGCATTATGGCAGCAAAAAGGCAACAAAATTACGAACTGTATCAGGTGATGCAGAAGAAGGTTGGGATGCTTTTCGCTTGCGACTACGGTGAGTGACCATTGTATCACGTTGTGGCCTTTGAATTGAGCTCTAGAATGGGACTGAACTAATGGTTTGATTATCTGATTGTACTAGAATACACAAGGCGCTGCCATGCAAGTTTGAAAATGCCAATGTCTATGTCGAGATACTCATCACTGAATCCCTGCTGTGTCCGGCGCATATTTTCTACCAAAGCTTTTTACCGTCCGATTGCTAACGCGGCCCTAGCCAAGTTTTCGACAGACTCCATGAGCTGATGGTTCAACTCCACACCAAGCACCGACTCCTCCAGCCGCCGTCAAGGTGCATCTTGCTTGCCATTATTGCTTCACGCTTCACTACCTAAACAATGACCTCTCCCGCTGTGCTCAAATGCCTTGACATGAGTTCTAATGGTGGAATGCACAATATTTAAAAGCAAACATCCTGTGGCTGATTTGTTGAGATTTCATTTTTGAAACAACACTATTACTAAGTCACTGAAAAGAAGCTACATTGGCGCTTTTAAAAACTAACTGGGAGCGGGCTGAAAAAATTGGAACGATTTTGAAATTAGCGTGTCGTTTTTAGAGCGCAAGGATGACACGCAAATTCGTGAAGCGTTCCAAATTTTTAACGTTTTTTGATTTGGATTAATGAACAAAGATCTATGAAAAAGTGGCATTTATGCAAAACATGTTTCTTACATTCTAAAAGTCAGTTTTTGTTAATTATTCTATTTCAATTTTTCGAAGAATCTATAAATTTTGAAACAAGTATAAAATCGAAATCTGATTGAGAATAATTTAGCTATTGCGCAAAGAAGCTCATTTTATCAATGAACTCAACCCTTGAGCAAAATCATAAACTTTTATGACTTCTAAACTTTTTCTCTCATTTTTATAACGCTTATTTTAGTTTTAGATCAATTCTGATAACGCAAGAAAATTATCATTTTGTCAGCATAATATCTTAATTTGTTTTACGGCGAAGTATTTAATTTTGCAGTTTTCATCTAAACCACGTAACCTCGAAACGCTCCACAACATGCTAATAGTTGAAGGAAAAAATTATGTAGGAGAGTATTGATGGCATGACCCCCGCCATCACCATCCTTTAAAAAAACCCAAATGAAGTGGTCGAGTTTCTACGCTGCTGTGCCCGCCCGGAAATACAACTAACCAACCTCCCCTACCAACTACTTCCCTTCATTCCTGCTCCTTCTTCTGCCCTCCTCAAACATCGTTCCAACAGCAATACCTGACCACAACACCACTTTTTGCCAGGCTTGCATAACTGCGAAATAAACTGCGAAATAATAAGAGCCTGAAGCTTGGCAGTGCCGGCCATCACTGGAAGAGGCAGTGCACTGTAAGTGGATTCACCGTAAAAAGCTGAACACACTTATTTGCAGGTTATATGCAATGAATCTCCAGATTCAAATATAACTTTACGTTGACTGCTATTAAGTAATAGACGTTTATGCAAGTAAGTGTTGAATTACGCCAAGTGTAATTTCTTTATTTTGTCATTCATCCTCTACAAACCATTTTTAAAACATGATTTGTTTTAACTTTAATCTTTTAAATAATATATTCCTTCTTTAAACCTGAGCTTTCTATATATTTTTAATGGTTTTTTTTAATTTTCAACTCAGCTTTCAAATACCTTTCTGTCAGAGCATTGCTAGCTATAGATAGTTTTTACCGCAATCAGCACATTTACACTCGAATCACAGTGAATCAGAAAATCCCCGAACACAAGCAGCAATAAAAAGGGCTCAAGCAGATAGAAATGTAGCGAACGAATTGAGCAGTTAGGCAAGGCGGAGAGCAAGCTGCAGAACGTCATAGGCTGGATCTATAGGCTCACCCAACACAGCATCCAGCTGAGTGCGCAACTCTTCTGGCACTGTCTTCCGCCACGCCACACATTCTTCTCCGCTGTATTTCTGCAAGTATAACATATAGCGCTTAAAATTCAAGCCTACCCTCAAAATTACAATTTTTGAAAACGATTTTTAGCAAATATGGTTTTGTCAATAAGCCATAGAAACAACCTTGAAACCATCCCGTATTGGCCGTTCCTATGAAGAACAAAAGCCTTATCAATTTTAAGATCTAGCAATAACCTTGAAAAGAGGGGCTTGGCGCTGACACTTCGCTTGGCGCTCGCGCCAGCCCAATATATAACGCAGGTTTTTCATGATTTTTCATTGAAATCTGCTAATTATTTGCATGTACGTCTGTTCTGGTGATATCTTGAAGCGAGGCCGCGCATCTCTTGGCTACAGCCGAGAATACCTTGCTGGGAGAAAAGAGCTTCACTTTAGGCTTGCCGATGGTACCTGTTATTGTGCCACAAACATAAAACTGCGCAGTTCTTCATGCACTGGTTTTACATAGAAACGATTGAATACCTGTTATCGTCCATTGAGCAGATGCGGAGAAGAAGAAGAAGAAAAAGAAGAAGAAGGAGTTCGGACAAATATATTTTCATGAATTTCTCAGAAGCTCTGCAACTTTCAGCTAATTTCTCGTGTGTTTTGGTCAATTCTTGCAGGCTCTTTCCAATGAAACAAGAATTAGAATGATTCGTTGCTGACAGCGGCAGCTCGAACCTTATAAATTTTAAGATCTAGCATTAGCCTCAAAGACATACACCTGGGTCGAAACGAGGGCCTGGGCGCTGACACTTCTCTTTGCTTGTTCGCTCCAGGCCAATTGGGTTCATTGACGGGAAATAGCCGGTGGAGCAGGAGCCGTCCGTCCAAGGCCTGTTAAGATTCCCACCCACCAACGGATGGATGATCAATGGACTAGTTTTGGAAAGATTTTGCCATTCAAGCAAAGGCAGTTGGAAAGAAAGGAGAACAGAGCTGCAGGGTAACGGCATTGGCCACTTCTGGGGCCTGTTACATGGAGGGCTCAAGGCAGTTGCAGTCGACCCCTGCGATGGCGACGTAGGCCCCGTCGAATGGCGGATGCAGACGGCCTGGCAACCCTCCCTTTCTGCCAGCTAAAATAGAAGCCAGCTACCCGGTGGTGCAGAGCCTACGCAGAGACCATAGGTTAGTCTGTCAACTGCCTCGTCCAGACTCTGGTCAATGCCGGACTGGTGAACGGACAAGTCCAAGCCACTTCTGGGGCCTGTTACATGGAGGGCTCAAGGCAGTTGCAGTCGACCCCTGCGATGGCGACGTAGGCCCCGTCGAATGGTGGATGCAGACGGCCTGGCAACCCTCCCTTTCTGCCAGCTAAAATTAAAGCCAGCTACCCGGTGGTGCAGAGCCTACGCAGAGACCGTAGGTTAGTCTGTCAACTGCCTCGTCCAGACTCTGGTCAATGCCGGACTGGTGAACGGACAAGTCCAAGCCACTTCTGGGGCCTGTTACATGGAGGGCTCAAGGCAGTTGCAGTCGACCCCTGCGATGGCGACCTAGGCCCCGTCGAATGGCGGATGCAGACGGCCTGGCAACCCTCCCTTTATGCCAGCTAAAATAGAAGCCAGCTACCCGGTGGTGCAGAGCCTACGCAGAGACCGTAGGTTAGTCTGTCAACTGCCTCGTCCAGACTCTGGTCAATGCCGGACTGGTGAACGGACAAGTCCAAGCCACTTCTGGGGCCTGTTACATGGAGGACTCAAGGCAGTTGCAGTCGACCCCTGCGATGGCGACGTAGGCCCCGTCGAATGGCGGATGCAGACGGCCTGGCAACCCTCCCTTTCTGCCAGCTAAAATAGAAGCCAGCTACCCGGTGGTGCAGAGCCTACGCAGAGACCGTAGGTTAGTCTGTCAACTGCCTCGTCCAGACTCTGGTCAATGCCGGACTGGTGAACGGACAAGTCCAAGCCACTTCTGGGGCCTGTTACATGGAGGGCTCAAGGCAGTTGCAGTCGACCCCTGCGATGGCGACGTAGGCCCCGTCGAATGGTGGATGCAGACGGCCTGGCAACCCTCCCTTTCTGCCAGCTAAAATTAAAGCCAGCTACCCGGTGGTGCAGAGCCTACGCAGAGACCGTAGGTTAGTCTGTCAACTGCCTCGTCCAGACTCTGGTCAATGCCGGACTGGTGAACGGACAAGTCCAAGCCACTTCTGGGGCCTGTTACATGGAGGGCTCAAGGCAGTTGCAGTCGACCCCTGCGATGGCGACGTAGGCCCCGTCGAATGGCGGATGCAGACGGCCTGGCAACCCTCCCTTTCTGCCAGCTAAAATAGAAGCCAGCTACCCGGTGGTGCAGAGCCTACGCAGAGACCGTAGGTTAGTCTGTCAACTGCCTCGTCCAGACTCTGGTCAATGCCGGACTGGTGAACGGACAAGTCCAAGCCACTTCTGGGGCCTGTTACATGGAGGGCTCAAGGCAGTTGCAGTCGACCCCTGCGATGGCGACGTAGGCCCCGTCGAATGGCGGATGCAGACGGCCTGGCAACCCTCCCTTTCTGCCAGCTATAATAGAAGCCAGCTACCTGGTGGTGCAGAGCCTACGCAGAGACCGTAGGTTAGTCTGTCAACTGCCTCGTCCAGACTCTGGTCAATGCCGGACTGGTGAACGGACAAGTCCAAGCCACTTTTGGGGCCTGTTACATGGAGGGCTCAAGGCAGTTGCAGTCGACCCCTGCGATGGCGACGTAGGCCCCGTCGAATGGCGGATGCAGACGGCCTGGCAACCCTCCCTTTCTGCCAGCTATAATAGAAGCCAGCTACCCGGTGGTGCAGAGCCTACGCAGAGACCGTAGGTTAGTCTGTCAACTGCCTCGTCCAGACTCTGGTCAATGCCGGACTGGTGAACGGACAAGTCCAAGCCACTTCTGGGGCCTGTTACATGGAGGGCTCAAGGCAGTTGCAGTCGACCCCTGCGATGGCGACGTAGGCCCCGTCGAATGGCGGATGCAGACGGCCTGGCAACCCTCCCTTTCTGCCAGCTAAAATAGAAGCCAGCTACCCGGTGGTGCAGAGCCTACGCAGAGACCGTAGGTTAGTCTGTCAACTGCCTCGTCCAGACTCTGGTCAATGCCGGACTGGTGAACGGACAAGTCCAAGCCACTTCTGGGGCCTGTTACATGGAGGGCTCAAGGCAGTTGCAGTCGACCCCTGCGATGGCGACGTAGGCCCCGTCGAATGGCGGATGCAGACGGCCTGGCAACCCTCCCTTTCTGCCAGCTAAAATAGAAGCCAGCTACCCGGTGGTGCAGAGCCTACGCAGAGACCGTAGGTTAGTCTGTCAACTGCCTCGTCCAGACTCTGGTCAATGCCGGACTGGTGAACGGACAAGTCCAAGCCACTTCTGGGGCCTGTTACATGGAGGGCTCAAGGCAGTTGCAGTCGACCCCTGCGATGGCGACGTAGGCCCCGTCGAATGGCGGATGCAGACGGCCTGGCAACCCTCCCTTTCTGCCAGCTAAAATAGAAGCCAGCTACCCGGTGGTGCAGAGCCTACGCAGAGACCGTAGGTTAGTCTGTCAACTGCCTCGTCCAGACTCTGGTCAATGCCGGACTGGTGAACGGACAAGTCCAAGCCACTTCTGGGGCCTGTTACATGGAGGGCTCAAGGCAGTTGCAGTCGACCCCTGCGATGGCGACGTAGGCCCCGTCGAATGGCGGATGCAGACGGCCTGGCAACCCTCCCTTTCTGCCAGCTAAAATAGAAGCCAGCTACCCGGTGGTGCAGAGCCTACGCAGAGACCGTAGGTTAGTCTGTCAACTGCCTCGTCCAGACTCTGGTCAATGCCGGACTGGTGAACGGACAAGTCCAAGCCACTTCTGGGGCCTGTTACATGGAGGGCTCAAGGCAGTTGCAGTCGACCCCTGCGATGGCGACGTAGGCCCCGTCGAATGGCGGATGCAGACGGCCTGGCAACCCTCCCTTTCTGCCAGCTATAATAGAAGCCAGCTACCTGGTGGTGCAGAGCCTACGCAGAGACCGTAGGTTAGTCTGTCAACTGCCTCGTCCAGACTCTGGTCAATGCCGGACTGGTGAACGGACAAGTCCAAGCCACTTCTGGGGCCTGTTACATGGAGGGCTCAAGGCAGTTGCAGTCGACCCCTGCGATGGCGACGTAGGCCCCGTCGAATGGCGGATGCAGACGGCCTGGCAACCCTCCCTTTCTGCCAGCTATAATAGAAGCCAGCTACCCGGTGGTGCAGAGCCTACGCAGAGACCGTAGGTTAGTCTGTCAACTGCCTCGTCCAGACTCTGGTCAATGCCGGACTGGTGAACGGACAAGTCCAAGCCTTACAGCAGACCTGACTCAAAGAGGATCCCCCATTGGCCAGCCTTGAATGTCCCGCCACGCAGTAATGCTTGGCTTCCGACATGCTGGGCTTTTGCTGGGTCTGGGTGTCGGTGTAAAGGCCAACAACCTAAAGGCGGAGCTGCACTAGGCTCCCGGCCTCCTCCACCAGCTCCATTTCTGCTGCCGCTGTCTTTGGAAGCCCTGCCTTTACCTGAGGCCTTGCCAGAAGAGACAGCTGAAGGGGTAAAGGCGTTTGAAGCTCGGCATTGCTGTGCTGAAAGCGGACGGGACTAGATTGCGAAGGGCGGAGAGCTGACACGTGATCTTGTCGGGGAGGAACTGATTGAAGAAGGCGAGACTACAGCGGTCGCTGGTGCAGTTCTAGAGTGGCTGGGTAGCCTGTGTGGGCCATCGACAAGCCAAAAGTAAGCGCGTTTCTACCAAAAAATCAACTGCCCCGAGTGTAAAGCCACAGAAATTTCCCTACTATTAATCACTACTATCACCGTTTCCTACTAAATTTCCCTACCCCTACGCTTCGCCTATCATACTTTGCATGCCAGGCTATGCATAGGGACCATCACGCCCATGCTCATTAGTCTCCGGAGCTCAGACTGCCCTGCCCTTCGCGGCAGACGGCCTTCGGCCGCGCAAGAATTGTATCCCATTGTGGAAAAATGTGTCAACAAGTAGGCTACGGCTTCTGCGCGCTCAACGTGGACAATTCTTGAACTAACACTTATGGCCGCTCAACGAGCATACGACGAAACACCATCTTTTATGTTGTTTTATTATCAAAAATAATCGAATCACTTAAACACTATAAATAAAACGAGAAAGAGAAAAAAAGAGTTCCGGAAGACGCTTCCACAGGCTAAAAATAATCGATTCACTTAAACACAAGATAAAGAAAAAGAGAAAGAGAAAAAGAGAGCCCCGAAGACGCTTCCACAGGCTAGCAACCCTGCGGGGCCAGCTATGCACCAAGATGCCAGGAACCCAGGGTCAAGACGAAAGAAATAAAGACGGCGAGACGGGCAAGGTGGGGGAGGAGGCTGCCGCCTAGGGCATCTGGTTCAGTTTGTCGAGAAGGCTGGATGGGGCATGGTGGCATTGGACGGGGTTGCTAATGTCGTATCCAGCATCGAAGATCCACTTGAATGGAGATTGTGAGAGGTCCCCCAGCAGCGAATGGCAGCTATGGAGATAGACGATGAAGGCGATGAAAGCTGCGGATGCGCCTCGTTTCAGTAGCTCATGGCGTTGGTTCAAAAGTGACAGCTCAACTTTCCCAGTGTATACATGGGTTAGAACACGGGCCAGACTGGTCACGTCCCAGTTGGAAGTGCGAGGTTGCTGGAGATTATCATAGTCGATAATCTTGACTGAACCATCGGGCATCATCACCACATTCTTCGCCTGCAAATCTGCATGCATCGCATTCTTCTGCTCCACCAGACGGAGGGCGGACAGGAGGGCGGCGGCAACGTAGAGCGTCTCCTCCTCGCTTAGCAGAATGCGTTTCTTCTCGCTGAAGGCGCTCAGCGTACACTTCCCCAGCTCCATGATAATGGCGTAATCTTGGCATCCGTCGTCTTTTGACTCGCCTCCGTCGGCACAGCTGATGAATTTTATCAGGTTCATGTGATCGGGAAGCTTCTGACGGTTGGCGGCTTCCGTGACGCCGGTGGAGCGGGTGCCGGGCAGGAAGTATTTTAGAGCCGCCTAAAATCTTAATTGTTCAATAGCATAGAATCTAAGTGTATAGAAAAACTTCTGTATTGTCGCCGATGTGCTTGACGACGAACAAGGTGCCCGTCGCACCGCCCTCACCCGTCGCTCTTGAAAACGCGAAGCCAGCAGACTGGGCAAGGATCGCCACACGGTCAGCATTGGAGGCCATGGCAGGGGAAGCAAGGGCGAAGGCGACGAGTAGGAGGAGGAAGGAGGTAGGGCGAGGCGAGGAGGAGGAGGCGGCGACGGAGAGAATGAGCTGGGCGAAGAGGCAGACTGGAGGCAGGCGGGCGAAAAGGCAGGCCGGAGAGGGCGGGCAGCCAGAGGACTGGGCTAAGGGCCGAAGGCCGGAGAGGGCGGGACGCCAGAGGACGAAAGGCTCGAGAGGACGAAAGCTGTCGGGCTGTTGGTAGGAGAGCTGGGCCATGTCAGTCCATTTTTCTTTTCCTTCTTTTTTGCTTTCTGATATATCCACATAAAAGTTATTATTCAATTACCAACAATTCAACTCCGTGGTTATTCAAGGATGGTTATTCAATTATTTAACTCCGTGGTGCCAGGAGCTCCAGGAGCCAAGAGCAGCCAGCGCAGGGCCAACCCCAAATGCCGCTTGTAAGTTCAACGTTCATTTTCCCTCCAGTCTTGCAACAGCTGACAAAGACTTGGTTTTGTCAAATATGCGGTTCTTCTTTGTCTTGAACTACAGTCTTTAGCTGAAAAGAAAATTGTAGGCCTACATTTCCAAAGCGGCCAAAGAACTATTTCCGACGAGAAGTGTACGAGCTGAGCCCAGAAGTGGTAGGAGCGGTGAAAGAAGTCTGCAGCAAACGCTTCTTCGAGCACTTCACCCAGGCTTGGGCCAACTACACACTTTCTATTCTGCTTCCCATAGCGTTCCCCATCTTCTCATCTACACCTTCAGGATAAAATTGAAGCTAAAAGCCACTCAGCTAGATGGATACGGGTCAGAAGAAATTTATTGAGCCAAAAAATTGGTATTCTGAGACAAAAAATATTTTGCTCATTTTTTGCCTATGCTATAACATAGGGGCAAAATGGGCATTTTCATTTTGAGACTCAAATATCTCTCATGGAACAAGGCTTTTGAAGTTATAGAATGGTACACATATGTAAAATTACCTGAAATTTCAGAAAAAATGGGTCTCGTCCGGCGCAAATGAAATTTTTACATCTCTCCACTCTCCTCCTCTCCACTCTACACAGGTTGGAGGTCTTTCTAAAAATCGCACAATATTCAGCTTTCAGTAAAACAATCTCAGCTGTCAGGGATCATAAAAAATGTTTAAAACGAGGCCAACCGAATGAAAAGGTGATGGAGGCTGGAGTGGAGCTGGTGAAGGTGGAGGGAGCGAAGGAGCCAAGAAACCCGGCCAACCGCCGCAACGCCGCCTCTCGAGCCAATCTTCATCACCCTCGAAGCCGACGACGAGCTGCTGCCCGCGATCTGCTTCTCCACGTTTTTGCCTCCTCTTTTACTTTCTTTTCAAGAGAATTATGCGGTTCTAGATGATGCTGGAGAAAGGGCCTGAGGGAGAATACCTCAACTGGCAGGGTCTGCGCACTGGCGTGGATCAGCCAATTCTGTGCCACTCGTTTCTGTAGATTGCGCCACATCTTATGTATGATCAAGAATATTTTAGCACTACGCTGTATCGCTATTGGACAAGCTTCTACCCAAACTTCATTCGTGCGCGGGTCCATCGCATTCATAAGTGATCATGTTTCTTCAAGATCGAGCCCACAAAAACTGCACAACGTTTACATAGTGTTTACAAGTATCGTTTTATTGGGCAGATTCCATTATTATCGTTCAATTTTGAAAACTTTTATCTAAATGTCAATGGAAAAATTTCCAAAAGAATAACTTTTAACTTCACTGAGAATATTGATTGAATAGGTTCGGTTCAATGATCATTCTCGCATACAGGGTTATCCACCTAATAGGAATCGCTCACTTTGAGCAGCTGTAAAATGGCTTCTAGGGTATCTGGGAATGATTTTCCAGTGGGAGCTTAAAATGTGAACCTTTTTTAATATTTTCACCAAAAATTGCAGGAAACCACCCAAAACTGGGCTCACAGCAGGGTTTAGAAAATTGGAACCAAAAAATGGAGGTGTCAAAAATTTAATGGAACTGATAGGGAGCGGCTGGGCCACTCAACCAGCCAGCAGCAGGGCGGCAAGGCGGAGCACCCCCTCTTCAACACAGAAGCAAGGTGGACCAACTGGCGGATGCTCTTGGGTCTCCTGTGTTGAAGAGGGGGGGCTCCGCCTTGCCGCCCTGCTGCTGGCCGGCCGAGTGGCCCAGCCGCTCCCTATCAGTTCCATTAAATTTTTGACACCTCCATTTTTTGGTTCCAACTTTCTAAACCCTGCTGTGAGCCCATTTTTGGGTGTTTTCCTGCAACTTTTGGTGGAAATATTAAAAAAGGTTCAAATTTTAAGCTCCCACTGGAAAATCGCTCCCAGATATCCTAGAAGCCATTTTGCAGCTGCTCAAAGTGAGCGATTCCTATTAGGTGGATAACCCTGTATATTATTGTTAAGTGCATTGATTAATTTTTGCCTTAGCATTATCTATTTGTACAATGCTGTTTTGATTACGAGTAGACGCTATTACCCAAATCTTGCTTTAGTTTCGTGAAAAGTTTTCACAGTCGATAAACTCACTGACCTTCAAAAACCATCAGCTCAAGTTTTTGCGCGCTCCCATCGCGCAAATCCCTGCCACTGCCCTCTACCTCCAGCTCAACCAATCCTTTCACCCTAACGTCCAACCGAAACCTTGCTTTATATTTCAATTGAAGGCAAAAGCAATGGGATCAAATCAAAGCAATGGCAAGCACACGGGATCAAATCGAGCGACGGAAGTCCTACGCGGTCTGGTTCTGCGGCGAGTTCTGGCGGCCCTCAGCCACCCATCCACCTGCAGCCAGCTCGAGGAAGTCTGCGCCCTGCTCAGCGCCGGCCAGCCCCGAGCCTACCTCCGCGCCCTGCCCAAAAGCGAGCTCCAGCTACACTCCAGCCCGCCGTCAGTACCCAGTCGACGCCTTCTCCTACCCTACCACTACCATCGCACTAGCCAGGCCCAACTCCGCTCGATCCTCCATGCCCCAGGCCAGATAGAGCAGCTGGCCAGTCTCAGCGCTGCCACTCTCCCTCCCCACCAGCTCCTCCTCCCCCGCCTCACCTCCCTCACCCTCTACAAGGCCGCCAATCTGCAAAGCCTCCAAGAGCTGGGAAAGCTGAGAAGCGGGAAAAGGGTGGGATGTCCATGCCAGTTGATTTGTTGTATGGGAGAGGGTGCTGAATTGGGTGCTGTGAGAGCGCGACAGGTTAGGTTGCATTTCCTTATGAGGGAGTTTGAGACTTTCGATGCCTAAAAAAAGCCAGTCGACCTGGATAGCCTGAGCTGGGAAGCCCAAGCCGACATCGCCTTAAAATGTGTATGGAGGAGTTTTTGAGCTCGCTCAATCCTTTTGCACTCAAATTTGAGAGAAATGCAAGAAGTCACAACAGGATCGAAATAACCAGTCTTTAGTTTTATTCATTTGCTGTCTTATATAGTGCAGCGCAGTGTAGGGGGCAGTGTGAATCACCCCTTCCATTCTCACGCCACCGCTCACTTCATCCATCCCGCTTGTCACTGGCCTTCTCTTTCCCCCCCATTGGCCTTTTAAATAATTACCTCTTGCCTTTTAAATAATTGGCGAAACCCTCGACCCTGCTGGGTTAGTACAAATTGTAACATGTCTGGACTAAAACTCCTCCAAGTTGCCTTGCGGCACTTCTGCTTGGGCTAAAACCCCTTCAGACTTGTCACACTGCCTCTTGTAGCTTCTATGAGGCTACAAGGAGCACCCTAGAGACTCTACAGATTCTCTTGGGACCCTTCTACGAACGGGGCGGGCAATAGGGAGAACTTTCTCGCTTGTGCCTGCAACAGCTGCAAAGTGAGCTTAGCAATGTTCACTCTCGTCCGACTGACTATGCCTTCCTGCCATTTCTCTCCTGCCTGCCCAGGTGCGGGCTAGGGGTCAGGGTGAGCGGCGCTTAAAAACCAGCCACCCCCTTCTTATCGCAAATGCGCAATCGTCCACCAGGCGCGTGTCCCTAAAAACAGATGGACCACTTCCGACCCTTCTTTTACCGCTTCTGTGCATGCACTTTATTTGTTATTGAGACAGACTTTCCCGAAATTTATCCCGAACTTTCCCGAAATTTTTGCCGCTCATATAAAGCCACCCTTATACAAAGAGGGCGGATTCATTCTCACTTACAGGGTATTACAAGAGGTTGAGCAGCATCGAATATCGCCAACCTCAGATGTGCCAGAAAGAGTTGATGCTGTCGGACGATGACCCTCTTCTGGCGCTTGATCTTCACCTCATCAATGAGGTTGAATTTCTGATCATACACACATGGCTTTAGAAATCGGGTTATTTTCTTAATCAGTGCAGTGCACCCATCAGTGCAGTGCAGTGCAGTGCAGTGCAGTGCAGCGCAGTGCAGTGCAGTGCACTCCAAAAAGTGCACTGAATAAGAGCGCACTGCACTGATTTAGAAATGCAACAGTGCTGCACTGCACTGATAAGGAAATACTGCACTGCACTGATTAATAAATTATTTTTTTATTTTCCGGTTCTGCACTGCACTGCACTGCTGGGGAAATACTTTTCTACTTTTCAGGAAATTAACTTTTATGTATAATTTTGGTTACTATTTACTAGCTCTACCAGAGGAGGAATCCGAAGGGCTCGACATAGATCTGCTGAAGGGCTTTGGCCTCTTTTGCTCCGCTATGCTGGAACCCCCGCAGGATGAGAACCTGGCACAGTTTGCAGTGCATGATTTACAACCATGACTGGAAATGGGATAACTGGATTTCCCTTTGCCTTGTTCAGCTTGAACTGGGCCTGGCAAATGGCATTGGCTGAAGGCAGCACAACCAGCTTGTTGTGTCCCTGCCACTCCTGGGTGGAGACTAGGATCTCAACGGAGCATTGCACAGCATCCTGTCTCTTTGCTTTCTTCTCTGCCAAGATGCTGGCCATTTTGTAACTGCTGATTCGCGTCCTTCAACAGTACAGTCCCATTTCCTCAGCAGTCCAGTTCATGACAAACTCTACTTCTGGTTGGGCTTTGGGGTTCCATCTGCAGCAGTAGAAATGTGGAAGGAGTATTTGAAGCTGCTGGTGCTTTGTTGCTCCACCTCAAATCTCACTTCCTCATCCTCATCCTGCAACCTAATGCTAAACTTGCATTGAAAAAAGATTTGAGGGGATGAGTGGGGACTGCAGGCTGACTTGTGCAGAAAATGTCATAGTCAGAGCCGCATTTGCAGCTGAACTGTCCTGTGATCCAGCATCCTGACTTCAGCGTCTCCGATGCCTTGACATCCCCATCCAGCCAGCACTTGTGGCTTGCAATGCCACGGTTGCAATAGCAGTTGACCATCAACTCATTCCCATTCAGTCAGGTGTCATTTCTTTATCAGTGCAGTGCAGTGCAGTGCATATTGCACAAGAGGCTTAAGAGTAGCATTGAGAGTGAAAAAGCAAACCTTGCAAAGCTTGGCGGGGCAAGAAGAAGAAGAAGAAGGAGGAGGAGTTCTATTCTATTCGTTTATTCATCCAAGCGAATTGGGGGTAGACAGTAGTGAGTGATCACACCTACTGAATATCAAAGAACATGAATGCTTGAAAAAGGCGAAGTAAGGCCAACTGGCAACTGAAACACTAAAGCGGGGAGGCGTCTGCAAAGACTGCACTGCCGTTTCAAAGGCCCCCCGGGGGCCAAGGATGACGTCCTCCGAAAGCCTATTCCAGTCACCTACCACTCGCTGAGGCCAGGTTTGGGAGGCAAGCCTCGAGGCCCTTGCGTCTACGGTGAGGTGGCAATTATGCATTAGAGGTTGGCTGTTGATTTTTCGATTAACTAGTCCTGGACAGTGCTGCTTTCCATGAAACACATTGTGCAGAAAGATAAGGTCAAATTTAAAGCATCTGTTTTCAAGTGAGTCTAGGCCTAATTGTTGCAGGCGGTACTGATAGCCCAAGCCCAGGTTAGGAATGCGGCAGCGGCAAAATATAAAGCGAGTAAAAGAACGCTGAACATCCTCTAGGCGCTTCACATCAGCCTTTTGCAGAGAATTCCATGCTGGTGAGGCATATTCTAGAATGGGGCGTACAAAGGTTGCAAAGGCTCTGGTCAGATTGTTGGCTTCGGGGGCAGAGAAGCATTTTCTAAGGAGGTAACAAATTGATTGGGCTTTGCAGCAGACAGAGGTGACATGGGCAGAGTGTGAGAGTGAAGAGGAGACAAGAACACCAAGGTCCCTGAAGATCTTATTTTCTGCTTCTGGCACAGTTTGACCACAAAGAAGGTATGATGAGTTTAGGCCTGGTCCAATTGGGAGTATTGCACACTTTTTAGGGGAGATTTCTAGCTGCCAAAGCGAGGCCCAGTTTTCCACAGCTGTGAGAGCAGATTGAAGGCGTGTAGGGCAAGTAGATGCAATTTTTATGTCATCTGCGAATAGCCAACAGTCAGCCCCTTCAGCATTAACAATCTCAACAATGGAATTTATGTACATGGTAAAGAAGATCGGGCTGCACGTTCCACCTTGAATGATTGAAGAGGAAATAGGGCGCGGCAGTGAATTAGCATCTCCTATGTGTACAGATTGAGTGCGATTGGACAGGAAGGAAGCAATCCAGAGTAAGGCAGGCCCCGAAATGCCAAATGCAGCACAGCAGTGCAGTAGTTTTTGATGGGAAACCTTATCGAATGCCTTAGCAAAGTCTATGTAGCACACATCAAGGGATTTTTCCAGCCAGGAGATGAGACTTCCAGGTATGCAGACAGTGAAGGATTTGACCCGTGGTGGAATGGCCCTTTCTAAAGCCAAATTGGCGCCATGAGAGCAGGTGATTATTTTCGAGATAGGAACTTAGCTGCGATGCAAACACTTTCTCCATGATTTTGCTAGAAGCGCAAGAGAGTGAGATTGGACGGTAATTTGAGGTGTTTGCAGGGCAGCCTTTGCCTTTGTACACTGGAATGACACGGGCACATTTCCATAGATCCGGGAACTCACACAGTGCAAAGCTCAATTCGAACAGCAGAGCAAAAGGCAAGCAGATTTCCGGTAGGAGCTGTTTGTACAGAAACATTGGAATCCCATCTGGGCCTACACTGAGTTTTGGCTTGCATCTGTTGAGGGCCCTGCGAACATGCTGCTCACTGCACATGATATGGCTAAAGCTGCAGTTTCTAGGGACAGTGGATACAGCTGGTAGGGTGCCATCATCCACAGTAAAGACTGAAGCAAAGAATTCAGCAAATGCCTCACATTTTTCCTGATGCGATTTAGCTGGGAAGGGGCCAGATGTAAGCGTAGGAATGGGAATGGGCTTTTTTCCAGTTTTCACTGAAACAATACGAAACAGCTGCTGGGGATTTTTGTACAGGAGGGATTTTTCACGCAAGGCATGAAATTTAAAACAGTCCTGCTTTAATTTTTTAGAACATCGTCGATAGGCCCTGCGGTAAAACCTAGACAAATGGCGCTTTTTGTACAGACGTCTGCGAAGGAGGTAGGATTTGCGTAGCCAGCTGGGAAAGTGAGGAGCAGAGGGAGGCTTGGGGTGGGCAACAGGGATGAATTTGTCAATCAGGCTTTCTAGCACAAAGTTAAACATTGCCAGGAAATTAGTAGCGTCGGAAGCAGCACTGAACAGGTAAAACCAATCTATTGTCTCAACAGCCTTCCTCATATTTACATAATCAAATGGAAAAATGGTTTTTTGCATTTTGCATTGTAAAAAAGATATTTGCAAAAGTCAAAAAAACTATCGTCAATTCGATGTTGCTCTTTCCATTGCAAAAAGAATTAACAAGATTAGGGCTTTCTGTGGCGAGCAGCAGCCTTATCAAAATTGAGATCTACCAATAACCCCGAAAACATAAACCTGGGTTGAAAAGAGGGGCTGGGCGCTGACGGTTTGCTTCGCTCCCTCGCGCCAGCCTAATTTGATAACATCTGCCCATTTGCATAGTTGATAGCATTTGATAAAATACAACATTTGCAACACATGCAGTGCATTTGTTGATCAGCTCATTTAACTAACAAAATAGTATTTCTCCAACAGTGCAGTGCACTGCAGAGCACCGCAGTGCAGTGGTGCACTGACATGACATTTCCTATTCAGTGCATAGGCAGTGCACTGAATAAGAAATATACAGTGCGCACTGAACAAGAAATACTGCACTGCACTGCACTGTACTGCACTGCACTGCACTGCACTGATTAAGAGATTTACCCTTAGAAATCTCTCAAAAGCATAATTATTACTTTCCAGGATAAATATTTCGTGTCTATGGCTCAGAGCAAGGAGTGTTTGACAGGTGGAGATGGTGGAGTGGGAAAGGGAGGAGGAAAATGACCCGCATAGCGGGGACTACTCCATAGATGGCTTGTACCACGACGACATCAACTTAGTTTCGGCCATCTGCAACGACAAGGAATCCGACCTGTCCCCTTTCTTCCTCAAGCTGATGGCTGACCATGAATGGTCAAACCCAGTGGAGCCCCAAGTCGCGGCAGCAAGTCCATCCCTTAACCACTTCCACTCAAAGCCAAAAGTGCCCTCGTCTTGCTTCTTCTTATCTATCATTGCTTATTACTGGTAATTGTCAGGTGAAGATGAAGGACGATGAAGCGAGTGATTTGGGGGAAGGAGGGACGAAGGTGGCTGAACGCTGCGGATTGATGAAGGGAAATCTGTCGACCACTACAAGCAAGGCCACGCAATCATCGCTTCCTCTCCCGACATCCGTCCTGGATGAGCACAACTACTTCACCAATCCACCAGTGGACATTGAGGCAGGCTCTTTGCTGCTAGCTTCACTTTAGCCGTATTGCAGTTGCACTTGTATGTCAATTTCCCTAAATTAAGTAGGTAATTAAGTACCTAAATTATGGCGATCGTAATTTTCATGACCCCTGGACATGAGCGGCTATTTGAGACTGATGGATGGGAGGAGCGCGTGGAAGGTGTCTGGGTGCCCGGAGACCTGGATGAGGCCTACACACAAAGGCCGCCTGAGATGCTCCGGGTCTTAGACGATAAGACCCTGAAGGCCAGTGCATCGGAGCCTCCAACAGAGCTGGAGCGTGAAGAAGAGCTGTGCAACCCTCCCACGCGACCTCAGCACTTCACCCCTCGCAAACGTCTACACTTTGCTACCAAGGCATTTGTGCCACTGTCACCGCCTCTTCTGCCCCTGGCTCAACAAGCGCCCGCCGATGAACCGGCAAAGAAAGCCATGAAGCCCACCAAATACCGCAAGTAATCCTCCTTCCCCTTTTTTCCATCATAAGCTAGCTTTCCATTCCAGGCCGCTGTATCCGAAGCCGGCGAAGGAAGGGCGGAACTATGAGCTGAGTGTGGCTCTAGTGGCGAAGCTGCGAGCAACTGGCGGGCGGCGAAATAGCCGCCACTTTGAGCAGGACTGGGCTGACTACCTCATCTCTGTCGTCATTTTCACCGCGTTCTCCCACCCCTGTTACACCTTTCCAGAGGTTCAACTATGCAGATTCCAGGCTAAAGAAAGGAGGACCGGTGCTGTACGAGCAACTCTCGCCTTTCCACGCTCTGTTGGAGGAGCACTGGCCGATGGAGTTTCCCAGCTCTCACACCTCCACCAACCAGGAAGCTTGTCCCCCGGTACACCATCCCAAGACTCATGCATGAAAGAAGGTGATGGAGAAGGGATGCAGCAGGAGTTGTTAAAAGCGCGTGGCTGGCGACTGGAGCGAGTGCCGGGGAGTATTGAGCCGCGAAACCCGCGAGATCGCAAGAATTCTGCTGCCCGGAACCAGACAGAGCCTCGGGACCAACGCCGTGCGGCCTCTCGAGATCTACTCTGTCAGGTCGCTACTCACTTGCCTGTTGCCTCCTCTTTCCAGTCTGCTCACTATCCTCCCATTCCTGCCTGCCTAGGAATTTTGTGCCTGTTTGCAGCTGCTGGTGAAGAAAACGGAGGAGGGTCGCTACGAGCATTGGCAAGGGTTGGAGGCCGGACCTGAGGCCCCAGTCCTGTCAGCTTTTTTCCGACAAAGTTACAGTTCTGAAGATCAAAGGAAATGGTTTGCAGTGGGTTCCTCTACTTGTACTGGGCGAGCTTCTATCCAGACTTCGTTCGCCTTCGCCCACCAGCCGACAATTCCTAGTCCCACTTCACTCCCTTCCCCTCCCTCACCACCCTCCACTCCTTCCATCCTCCACTACCTTCCTCCATCTCCATCTACTTCCTCCACCACCTCCTCCACTCCCTCCCCACATCTTGTCTACTAAATTTCTTCTCCCACTCCAGCATGTGTGGATGTGGCCGCTAGGGAGAGTCATGCATGCTCCCCAGCCTCCCTCCTTGAGTCCTGGTAGAGGTGTCAGCTCCTATCCACAGCTTGCTTACCATCCTACTCCTTTGCCTCAACTCAGCACGCCAGAGCCACATGCAGTGACAGTTGAAAGTGCCTTCATCTGTTCACGCTACCTTTCCCTCCTTCACTCCCTCCCCACCTCTTGTCTACTAAAGTTCTTCTCTCACTCCAGCGTGTGTGGGTGTGGCCGCTAGGGAGAGTCCTGCATGATCCCCAGTCTCCCTCCTCGAGTCCTGGTAGGGGTGCCAGCTCCTATTCACAGCTTGCTTACCATCCTACTCCTTTGCCTCAACTCAGCACGCCAGAGCCACATGCAGTGACAGTTGAAAGCGCCTTCATCTGTTCACGCTACCTTGCAAGCCTACGACGCCATCTCTGTTAACCCTGCTTTTGGTTGCCCGTCACTCATACGCTCAGCCAACTGCGCCACTGTCAATGTTTTTATAATTTTCCGTGTTAGCGCGAAAAAGCAATAAAACAAGTATATGGCGCAAAGCGCAATAGGTGACCGTGGAGCGAAACACGCCACAAAACATGAGTTTTAAAGTAAACCCATAACGTAACCTTTCAGGAAAAAAGGTTGTCCAAATCCGTCGAGAATTCGTCATTTCTCAACATCCCCCATTTTTCAACATTTCTACCCAAAAAAGTAATGTTTCAAATGCTCAAATTCCGGGTCTACCCCTCCAGATCTTCCTAAAATAGTATTACCTTTCAGGCAAAAAAAATTTGTCCAGATCCGTTGAGAATTCGCCCATTCCCAGCATTTCCAGATACATATATATATATAACAAGGACTAACTCCGCGGTCAAAAACTAACAAATAAAAATCATGCTATTTGGTACGTGTTATCATAATTTCATTAGTATTCATCCAATTTTTCTGCTCCTCGTCGAATCCCATCACATTTTATTCTCACATTATCCACCCACATACTATTTGTCGAATAATGCGGCTTCCAAACGCCGTTGTACATGAAAAATTCTATGAAGGCAGTTTGTGGTGGAAGTGGAAGGGGCCTTCGCGGCAGACGGCCTTCGGCCGCGCAAGAATTGTATCCCATTGTGGAAAAATGTGTCAACAAGTAGGCTACGGCTTCTGCGCGCTCAACGTGGACAATTCTTGAACTAACACTTATGGCCGCTCAACGAGCATACGACGAAACACCATCTTTTATGTTGTTTTATTATCAAAAATAATCGAATCACTTAAACACTATAAATAAAACGAGAAAGAGAAAAAAAGAGTTCCGGAAGACGCTTCCACAGGCTAAAAATAATCGATTCACTTAAACACAAGATAAAGAAAAAGAGAAAGAGAAAAAGAGAGCCCCGAAGACGCTTCCACAGGCTAGCAACCCTGCGGGGCCAGCTATGCACCAAGATGCCAGGAACCCAGGGTCAAGACGAAAGAAATAAAGACGGCGAGACGGGCAAGGTGGGGGAGGAGGCTGCCGCCTAGGGCATCTGGTTCAGTTTGTCGAGAAGGCTGGATGGGGCATGGTGGCATTGGACGGGGTTGCTAATGTCGTATCCAGCATCGAAGATCCACTTGAATGGAGATTGTGAGAGGTCCCCCAGCAGCGAATGGCAGCTATGGAGATAGACGATGAAGGCGATGAAAGCTGCGGATGCGCCTCGTTTCAGTAGCTCATGGCGTTGGTTCAAAAGTGACAGCTCAACTTTCCCAGTGTATACATGGGTTAGAACACGGGCCAGACTGGTCACGTCCCAGTTGGAAGTGCGAGGTTGCTGGAGATTATCATAGTCGATAATCTTGACTGAACCATCGGGCATCATCACCACATTCTTCGCCTGCAAATCTGCATGCATCGCATTCTTCTGCTCCACCAGACGGAGGGCGGACAGGAGGGCGGCGGCAACGTAGAGCGTCTCCTCCTCGCTTAGCAGAATGCGTTTCTTCTCGCTGAAGGCGCTCAGCGTACACTTCCCCAGCTCCATGATAATGGCGTAATCTTGGCATCCGTCGTCTTTTGACTCGCCTCCGTCGGCACAGCTGATGAATTTTATCAGGTTCATGTGATCGGGAAGCTTCTGACGGTTGGCGGCTTCCGTGACGCCGGTGGAGCGGGTGCCGGGCAGGAAGTATTTTAGAGCCGCCTAAAATCTTAATTGTTCAATAGCATAGAATCTAAGTGTATAGAAAAACTTCTGTATTGTCGCCGATGTGCTTGACGACGAACAAGGTGCCCGTCGCACCGCCCTCACCCGTCGCTCTTGAAAACGCGAAGCCAGCAGACTGGGCAAGGATCGCCACACGGTCAGCATTGGAGGCCATGGCAGGGGAAGCAAGGGCGAAGGCGACGAGTAGGAGGAGGAAGGAGGTAGGGCGAGGCGAGGAGGAGGAGGCGGCGACGGAGAGAATGAGCTGGGCGAAGAGGCAGACTGGAGGCAGGCGGGCGAAAAGGCAGGCCGGAGAGGGCGGGCAGCCAGAGGACTGGGCTAAGGGCCGAAGGCCGGAGAGGGCGGGACGCCAGAGGACGAAAGGCTCGAGAGGACGAAAGCTGTCGGGCTGTTGGTAGGAGAGCTGGGCCATGTCAGTCCATTTTTCTTTTCCTTCTTTTTTGCTTTCTGATATATCCACATAAAAGTTATTATTCAATTACCAACAATTCAACTCCGTGGTTATTCAAGGATGGTTATTCAATTATTTAACTCCGTGGTGCCAGGAGCTCCAGGAGCCAAGAGCAGCCAGCGCAGGGCCAACCCCAAATGCCGCTTGTAAGTTCAACGTTCATTTTCCCTCCAGTCTTGCAACAGCTGACAAAGACTTGGTTTTGTCAAATATGCGGTTCTTCTTTGTCTTGAACTACAGTCTTTAGCTGAAAAGAAAATTGTAGGCCTACATTTCCAAAGCGGCCAAAGAACTATTTCCGACGAGAAGTGTACGAGCTGAGCCCAGAAGTGGTAGGAGCGGTGAAAGAAGTCTGCAGCAAACGCTTCTTCGAGCACTTCACCCAGGCTTGGGCCAACTACACACTTTCTATTCTGCTTCCCATAGCGTTCCCCATCTTCTCATCTACACCTTCAGTCATACATTAGCCAGAGCTATGGTTTGAGAATAAGAGAAGGTGGAGAGGAGGGTCGGGCGCGTTTCTCCTTCGCCATTCCCTTTCTGCAGACCTACTGGCCTAGCCGTCTGGCTGACGCCTTCCAGCATCCTCCTCTCCACTCTACACAGGTTGGAGGTCTTTCTAACAAGGTATTCTCGGCGGTTGCCAAGATGCGCGGCCTCACCTCAAGACACCACCTAGATGAAAATGCCAAAATTCATCAGATTTCAATGAAAAACTATGAATTATGCATGTCCCAATTTTTGAAACATCAAGATTTTGGGTTTTTGACTATAAATTGAGAAATACTAAAAATTTCCAAAATTCCTTTTGCCAGCTTCAAGATATTATTTTCGCGGATGTACATACCAAAAATCAGCTAGTTTCATCAAAAAACCATGGACTTATGCATGTTCAAATTTTTGAAACATCAATATTTTGGGTTTTTGACTATAAATCAATAAATAAAAAATATTTCGAAATTTCCTTTTGCCAGCTTCAAGATATTACTTTGACGGATGTACCTGCCAAAAATCAGCTGATTTCATTGAAAACCCAGCGATTTATGATTTTTGGAACTTTGAAACATCAAAATTTTGGGTTTTGGGCGAAAAACGCAAAATTACGCCCATCCCAAAAAATGGCCTGGAGATACCACCCAGAAGGACCTTCATGCAAAAAATTAGCCAATTTCGTTGAAAAACCGCGGAGGCCCAGCCCCGGAACCACACATATATATATATATATATATGCGGACAGACGGACGCAAAAATGGGGTAACTGCTTAAGCTGGCCTTGGCCGCCCGCCGCTTCGGGCAGGGCGCCAGAGCTCCTCCGGCCTCCGGGCACGGGTGCTACGGCCCCTACGCTTCGCCTAGCATACTTCGTATGCTAGGCTACGCTCCGGGGCCTCCGCACCCATGCCCTCCGGCCTACGGAGCTCTGACTGCCCTGCCCTCCGCGGCAGGCGGCCTTCGGCCGCGCAAAAATCGCACAATATTCAGCTTTCAGTAAAACAATCTCAGCTGTCAGGGATCATAAAAAATGTTTAAAACGAGGCCAACCGAATGAAAAGGTGATGGAGGCTGGAGTGGAGCTGGTGAAGGTGGAGGGAGCGAAGGAGCCAAGAAACCCGGCCAACCGCCGCAACGCCGCCTCTCGAGCCAATCTTCATCACCCTCGAAGCCGACGACGAGCTGCTGCCCGCGATCTGCTTCTCCACGTTTTTGCCTCCTCTTTTACTTTCTTTTCAAGAGAATTATGCGGTTCTAGATGATGCTGGAGAAAGGGCCTGAGGGAGAATACCTCAACTGGCAGGGTCTGCGCACTGGCGTGGATCAGCCAATTCTGTGCCACTCGTTTCTGTAGATTGCGCCACATCTTATGTATGATCAAGAATATTTTAGCACTACGCTGTATCGCTATTGGACAAGCTTCTACCCAAACTTCATTCGTGCGCGGGTCCATCGCATTCATAAGTGATCATGTTTCTTCAAGATCGAGCCCACAAAAACTGCACAACGTTTACATAGTGTTTACAAGTATCGTTTTATTGGGCAGATTCCATTATTATATTTCAATTTTGAAAACTTTTATCTAAATGTCAATGGAAAAATTTCCAAAAGAATAACTTTTAACTTCACTGAGAATATTGATTGAATAGGTTCGGTTCAATGCTCATTCTCGCATATATTATTGTTAAGTACATTGATTAATTTTTGCCTTAGCATTATCTATTTGTACAATGCTGTTTTGATTACGAGTAGACGCTATTACCCAAATCTTGCTTTAGTTTCGTGAAAAGTTTTCACAGTCGATAAACTCACTGACCTTCAAAAACCATCAGCTCAAGTTTTTGCGCGCTCCCATCGCGCAAATCCCTGCCACTGCCCTCTACCTATACCCAGCTCAACCAATCCTTTCACCCTAACGTCCAACCGAAACCTTGCTTTATATTTCAATTGAAGGCAAAAGCAATGGGATCAAATCAAAGCAATGGCAAGCACACGGGATCAAATCGAGCGGAGGAAGTCCTACGCGGTCTGGTCCTGCGGCGAGTTCTGGCGGCCCTCAGCCACCCCTCCACCTGCAGCCAGCTGGAGGAAGTCTGCGCCCTGCTCCGTGCCGGCCAGCCCCGAGCCTACCTCCGCGCCCTGCCCAAAAGCGAGCTCCAGCTAGACTCCAGCCCGCCGTCAGTACCCAGTCGACGCCTTCTCCTACCCTACCACTACTACCGCACTAGCCAGGCCCAACTCCGCTCCCTCCTGCACACCCCTGGCCAACCAGAGCAGCTGGCCAGTCTCAGTGCCGCCACTCTTCCGCCCCACCACCTCCTCCTTCCCCGCCTCACCTCCCTCACCCTCTACAAGGCCGCCAATCTGCAAAGCCTCCAAGAGCTGGGAAAGCTGAGAAGCGGGAAAAGGATGGGATGTCCATGCCAGTTGTATGGGAGGGGGTGCTGAATTGGGTGCTGTGAGAGTGCGACAGGTTAGGTTGCATTTCCTTATGAGGGAGTTTGAGACTTTCGATGCCTAAAAAAGGCCAGTCGACCTGGATAGCCTAAGCTGGGAAGCCCAAGCCGACATCGCCTTAAAATGTATATGGAGGAGTTTTTGAGCTCGCTCAATCCTTTTGCACTCAAATTTGAGAGAAATGCTCAAACCCAGTGCGCCTACTTGAGAAACAAACATGCCTTGCAAAATGCCTTAGTCCTA
The DNA here is from genome assembly GCA_030248095.1 of Ptycholaimellus sp. GST1_10. Lineage (NCBI taxonomy): Eukaryota > Metazoa > Nematoda > Chromadorea > Chromadorida > Chromadoridae > Ptycholaimellus > Ptycholaimellus sp. GST1_10. The sequence continues at coordinate 39,562 of JASANA010005000.1, forward strand.
AACTATCGTTTGAGAAAGAATCAGTTCAATAGGCGTTGGTGTCAATCTTGACATTTGGCCTTTAACCACTTCCACTCAAAGCCAAAAGTGCCCTCGTCTTGCTTCTTCTTATCTATCATTGCTTATTACTGGTAATTGTCAGGTGAAGATGAAGGACGATGAAGCGAGTGATTTGGGGGAAGGAGGGACGAAGTTGAACGCTGCGGATTGATGAAGGGAAATCTGTCGACCACTGCAAGCAAGGCCACGCAATCATCGCTTCCTCTCCCGACATCCGTCCTGGATGAGCACAACTACTTCACCAATCCACCAGTGGACATTGAGGCAGGCTCTTTGCTGCTAGCTTCACTTTAGCCGTATTGCAGTTGCACTTGTATGTCAATTTCCCTAATTTAAGTAGGTAATTAAGACCAGTTTCACGAGAGGGCGGAGAATCGAGGCCCAAAAATTTTTTTACGACTATAAACTGAGTATAAGGTAATTTTCCTCAGACATTTTCATATAAGATTCCAAAGGATCTCAGCTCAAAGCTGTAAACTGACGCCGTAATGCTTGAATGAACAAACCTCACTTTTCATAAATTTTGAAATGGTGATTTAGTGGAAAACATTTTATTTTATGCATTTTCTCCACCAAATTTAAAGAAAAGCATACAAGTAGGCACAGATTCTGAAAGCTTATGATTAGAGGAGCATTTTAGTTGCCATAGATTTGTAATTTGAGGCTTTGCATTTGAACAACAAGCGTAAGTTCGAAAACTAACTAATTTTTGAGACTTTCGTTTTTCAACTAAAATCAAGAATAGCTCGTCAGGACTTCATTTTCCTGCGCATGCGACATGCATTTTCGGATTTGTCATGAAATTTTGACCCTAGAACATAAAGAACGTGCCCTGAGCAAGGTGAGCATCGAGAAATATTATGACTTTTTTTCTCATACACTCCTTATTTTGCCTATGTTATAACATAGGACCCTAAAAATAGGTTGTAAAATTGCCACTAAAAAACTTCCCATTTATCACACACTGACTCTTGCTCAAAACCCTTTTCAGATCTATTGATTGAAATATTTGTCCAGATATTCGTGCCAAAAAATAGGGATTTGTACTATATTGCCAACAAAAAATGGCCAAAGTTTGATGGCAAGTCTTAATTTTCCCTATGCTATAACATACGCCAAAAATGACCAAAAAAATGTTGCTGTTAAATTTTCAATTTAACTGCTCAAATTCAATGTCCTGACCACTCCGCACCTGAAAATATGATTTTTGGAAAAAGTTTGTTGTGTAATAAAGAAATAAAAACTGTATAAAATGGGAAAAATATGGTCTAAATTTCATATATTGCAAACGCAGTATTTTGGCATCATTTTGATATATCCATATTAAAAATCATATTTTCAGGTGCGGAGTGGTCAGGATATTGAATTTGAGCAGTTAAATTGAAAATTTAACAGCAAAATTTTTTTGGTCATTTTTGGCGTATGTTATAGCATAGGGAAAATTAAGACTTGCCATCAAACTTTGGCCATTTTTTGTTGGCAATATAGTACAAATCCCTATTTTTTGGCACGAATATCTGGAGAAATATTTCAATCAATAGATCTGAAAAGGGTTTTGAGCAAGAGTCAGTGTGTGATAAATGGGAAGTTTTTTAGTGGCAATTTTACAACCTATTTTAGGGTCCTATGTTATAACATAGGCAAAATAAGGAGTGTATGAGAAAAAAAGTCATAATATTTCTCGATGCTCACCTTGCTCAGGGCACATTATTTATGTTCTAGGGTCAAAATTTCATGACAAATCCGAAAATGCATGTCGCATGCGCAGGAAAATAAAGTCCTGACGAGCTATTCTTGATTTTAGTTGAAAAACGAAAGTCTCAGAAATTAGTTAGTTTTCGAACTTACGCTTGTTGTTCAAATGCAAAGCCTCAAATTACAAATCTATGGCAACTAAAATGATCCTCTAATCATAAGCTTTCAGAATCTGTGCCTACTTGTATGCTTTTCTTTAAATTTGGTGGAGAAAATACATAAAATAAAATGTTTTCCACTAAATCACAATTTCACAATTTATAAAAAGTAAGGTTTGTTCAATCAAGCACTACGGCAGCAGTTTTCAGCTTTGAGCTGAAATATTTTGGAATCTTACATAAAAATGTCTGAGAAAAATTACCTTGTACTCAGTTTATAGTCGTAAAAAATTTTTTGGCCACCTTCCTTTGGCTATTCGCCACTTTCTCGCGAAATGCCTCTTAAGTACCTAAATTATGGCGATTGTAATTTTCATGACCCCTGGATATGAGCGGCTATTTGAGACTGATGGATGGGAGGAGCGCGTGGAAGGTGTCTGGGTGCCCGGAGACCTGGATGAGGCCTACGCACAAAGGCCGCCTGAGGTCTCCTGGAGGTCTTAGACGATAAGACCCTGAAGGCCAGTGCATCGGAGCCTCCAACAGAGCTGGAGCGTGAAGAAGAGCTGTGCAACCCTCCCACGCGACCTCAGCACTTCACCCCTCGCAAACGTCTACACTTTGCTACCAAGGCATTTGTGCCACTGTCACCGCCTCTTCTGCCCCTGGCTCAACAAGCGCCCGCCGATGAACCGGCAAAGAAAGCCATGAAGCCCACCAAATACCGCAAGTAATCCTCCTTCCCCTTTTTTCCATCATAAGCTAGCTTTCCATTCCAGGCCGCTGTATCCGAAGCCGGCGAAGGAAGGGCGGAACTATGAGCTGAGTGTGGCTCTAGTGGCGAAGCTGCGAGCAACTGGCGGGCGGCCGAAATAGCCGCCACTTTGAGCAGGACTGGGCTGACTACCTCATCTCTGTCGTCATTTTCACCGCGTTCTCCCACCCCTGTTACACCTTTCCAGAGGTTCAACTATGCAGATTCCAGGCTAAAGAAAGGAGGACCGGTGCTGTACGAGCAACTCTCGCCTTTCCACGCTCTGTTGGAGGAGCACTGGCCGATGGAGTTTCCCAGCTCTCACACCTCCACCAACCAGGAAGCTTGTCCCCCGGTACACCATCCCAAGACTCATGCATGAAAGAAGGTGATGGAGAAGGGATGCAGCAGGAGTTGTTAAAAGCGCGTGGCTGGCGACTGGAGCGAGTGCCGGGGAGTATTGAGCCGCGAAACCCGCGAGATCGCAAGAATTCTGCTGCCCGGAACCAGACAGAGCCTCGGGACCAACGCCGTGCGGCCTCTTGAGATCTACTCTGTCAGGTCGCTACTCACTTGCCTGTTGCCTCCTCTTTCCAGTCTGCTCACTATCCTCCCATTCCTGCCTGCCTAGGAATTTTGTGCCTGTTTGCAGCTGCTGGTGAAGAAAACGGAGGAGGGTCGCTACGAGCATGGCAGGGTTGGAGGCCGGACCTGAGGCCCAAGTCCTGTCAGCTTTTTTCCGACAAAGTTACAGTTCTGAAGATCAAAGGAAATGGTTTGCAGTGGGTTCCTCTACTTGTACTGGGCGAGCTTCTATCCAGACTTCGTTCGCCTTCGCCCACCAGCCGACAATTCCTAGTCCACACTTCACTCCCTTCCCTCCCTCACCACCCTCCACTCCTTCCATCCTCCACTACCTTCCTCCATCTCCATCTACTTCCTCCACCACCTCCTCCACTCCCTCCCCACATCTTGTCTACTAAATTTCTTCTCCCACTCCAGCATGTGTGGATGTGGCCGCTCAGGGAGAGTCATGCATGCTCCCCAGCCTCCCTCCTCGAGTCCTGGGTCAAGGTGTCAGCTCCTATTCACAGCTTGCTTCCGTCCTCTTCCTTTGCCTCAAACTCAGCACGCCAGAGCCACATGCAGT
>JASANA010005001.1:0-27727 GCA_030248095.1 Ptycholaimellus sp. GST1_10
GTGAAGGAAGCGGCGTTTGTGACAGCTGCAACGGGGGGATGAAGGGGAAACTGGTTGTGCTGATGCGGCATCCTTTGCCCAAGCGCCCCCTTCGCCTTCCAATTTACGCTCTTGCCCTGTTTGACAGATGCTGCAATTCGATATTCCATCCATTGGGCAGCTTAAATACGCCTAAAACCAAGTACCCCTTGCCAACATGGACGACACCGAAAAGCAGGTAGGGCATTCTTTCGATCGTCAAAATTGTCCCTTTATGAAAAATAGGGACTCTGTGAGATGCAAATATAAGTATCACGCCACAAAAACATAACGTGTCTAGGTTTTATAGTCGCTTACAGAAAATGCACTGTAAATAAACACTGACTGTAAATGACAGATTTCATATATTTCACAGTCATAATATGTTACAACGCATGGGCAACGTGGAACTCGGAAGACAAATTTTAGCGGTATAGTTCTAGCAAGCTGTGACAAGGAGGTGAACATTGAGCAGAAAGGCAGTGGCCCAACCGAATGACACACTGTAAACCCTAGTCAGAGTCAGCTTTTGTCAGCACCAGTTTTCACCAGTTATTGCCCGGCCCAGGGCAGATTTCTCAGCATGGCTGAAAAATGGCAAACAGGGAAGATAAAAAGGCGGCTGGCAGATGCGACCATGGAAATAGTTAGCTCTAGTCCTCGTCAGCTGTCAGCGGCAGACTAGGGCCTTGTCAGTCTCAGACTGCGAACAGACGTGCTCATAGAAATCAGGTCATCCCTAGATCCTGGTAGAATGGGAGACGGAAAGGTGACTTACACAAGATGTAGCTCCCGCTGGCGCCGGTAGGGTTGGATAGCTGCCTGTCAGAGTGGCAGACTCCGGGTCATTCATGGGCCCTTGCTCTTTCATACAATTACAAGTCTTCTTTTACCCCTTCCTTCTACCTAAATAGGAGAAGCAAATGAAAAATGAATGAAAGTGGATTTGAAGACAGAGCGTGCGTTGGATGTGGTAGAGAAGGGGAGTGTGCTGCGTCGAGTGAAGCGCTCCAAGATTGGCAGTCCACACACCGTCAATCTCAGCTCTGACCACACCAACGTCGGGCTATTTTTTGCTTCGCAACCGATTCAGCTGCATGCCTGATAGAGTCAAATCTGGTTCCTAGATCGCCTTTCCCCCAATGCAAATGAGTAATTAGATTGATTGAATCTCACTCCACGGTCACATAACGGTTTTGCTGGAAGTGCGTGTAGGCCCTGCCCCACGGACAAAGTTCACCGAGTTTGTCCCGACCCCAAGTTTCAGGAGAACGTCAAGGGTTTCTGCACCCAGACTTCCTTCCTCCCCTCCCACAGGCCACATCCACACAAACCTCAGCTTGAACGGACCGTAGCGGTAAATAATCATATGCCGAAAATGATCTGCGGCAAAAGGATATCCTCTCGAATCCACGCAAAGCGCATGACAAGACAACAAGCGAACACGAATCTGATCCATCTCGCCCTCTGGCTTCTTTCATCGCCCGGACAAAACGCTTGCCCAAGTGCCCCTCCCCCCGACTGACACCTCGCAAGCAGGCTATGATGAGAAAGCATTAGTCTTGCTCTGCTTGCTCTGGCGGCACACGGCCTATCTTTAATCTTGGTGGAGGGATAGGGTATGAATTGTAGGAGCGAAATTGCTTCAGCATCGTCTTCCGCCATCCCATCCTCTTCCACAAGAGCATCGATCTGGTCGCCCATCCTGGACCAGGAGGCCAAGGTCCTCAATCCTCGCCCTCATACATCTCATCGTCCAGAACCAAAAACAAACGTCTTCACTTCAACGAGGTTTCCTGCTCCTGCTGTACATCTCTTTCTGTGCCTTAAAGAAAGGAGAATATTAGGACGAATGGCTGAAAGAGCAGTTCCGGAAAGCGGACAAGAACCACTCGGGCACCCTAACATTTGGAGAGCTCTGGGACCTTCTGCGCAGCCTCAGCTTGGAGCTTTCTGAAGAATACGGGAGGCAAACCTTTCAAGTTGGTCCCGCTCATTCTGCAGTTGATTCTCATTTTATATCTTTTATGCAAAATTAGGCATATTTTGTCGCTCGCGGCATCTGTCAGCGCAAGGTTAGCCGTTACTGGGCACATTCATTCACAACCTTCCCAATTTGAGAGCCACTAGATTGATTTCGCCTTACCCTTTAACGTGTGGTAGAAACTAACTAATCCATGAATTGGTTGGTAATATAGTTTGTTGAAGAGCGCGGACGTGAACAAACGACTGACTCGTGAGAACGGCGGCGGCGGTGAAGAGGGTTTGGATGTGGCCGAGTTCATTCGCTTCTTCCGCCTTCTCACCGCCAGGAGAGACCTGGAAAGTGTTGGCTGATTATGTTTCATCAATAAGGCTTTCACAATCCATCTAAGGCTGCTGTTAACTTCAGGTGATGCGAGAGTGGAGCGGTGGAAATGCCGACTGTTTGGAGCCAGGGGATCTGGCACGCTTTCTCCGAGAAAGTCAAGGGGTACCATTTTTATGCTCTTCAGGCTGTGGAAAGAATGAAAATGAGTTGGTGATCAGTTCGAGGAGGTGACGGAGGCTGAGGCGGAGAAACTCATCCAAACCTTTGAGCCGGAGGAGAAGGGCAAAGAGCGTATCGTCCTCGGCACCAGCGGTCACTTTCTTACTCCATCATCTCATTTCTGCAGAGTGGAAGATGGCTGTTGAAGGCTTTCGTCGTCTGCTGCTCTCCAACTGGGGAACGCTCATCCATAAGGCCCATCACAGCGTGGTCCAGGACATGACGCAGCCCCTCACCGCCTACTTCATCAACTCATCCCACAACACGTTCGCTGAGCTAGGGAAGAAAGACTAGCAGAGGAAGGGCGTTGGTGCAGGTACCTAGTGAGTGGGCAGCTACGTGGGGAAGCCTCTGTGGAAGGCTACATTCACGCCTTGAAAAAAGGCGCTCGCCTTCTAGAATGTTAGCCATTATTTTCACGTAATTATTTATGGCCATGCTCTATTGATATTTTCTCCACAAATGGAGAAAAGATGTATTTGAATAACAAAATTTCTGCACATTCTTAGATGCAGATTATATGTCTGAGAGTTTTGTGCTTTTGAGTGGACGTTTGGGATGGCCCGGATGGACACCCACGCCTGACGCACGGCCACACGCTGGTGGAGCCCATCTACCTTGTGGACGCATGCAAGGCCATCCACAAATACGCCTTCCAGTAGCCCTAGCCTCATTTTCCCTTCTCCCTTCCAATTCCTGCTCTTTCAGCACCTCCCCGTACCCGCTCATCCTCTCCATCGAAAATCACTGCTCAGTGGGCCAGCAAAAGGAAATGGCGCTTACTTTTCGTCGAACCTTTGGCGACAGCCTTCTTATTCGGTCTTCTTCTCTACTCAGTCTCCAATACTTGTATTTACGTGAACTAGCAATTTCAGTCGCTTTGGGAGCGAAAAAGAAATGCCGAGCCCAGAGGAACTTCGTGGGAAAATACTTGTCAAGGTTATTTCGATTAGCTCCATATGGCTTGTCTTAATTAAGTGTTTTTTGTCCCCGCTTGCTTGCTTTCGCTTACCATGTAATCTAATTTATGCGATGGTCTGCTTTAACAATGTGCATAGCGGGTGATGAATAGAATGTTTCATGAATTAGGGGCGTCGAATGACTGAGAGATCGTTGGAAAAAGTGGTAGTGTTTGGACAATGGACAGCACCCGCGATGCGTCGACTGTCCAGTGGCCTTCTCCTCCCCATTAACCTCCCACTCAAGGACCAGGTTCCACCCAGCCCTCCTCAATTCTTCTTCTCCACTCCCTCTCCTCCTAGCTCGCCTCCTAGCTCTCCCTCTTCTGTTGCCAGATCTCCTGCTTCTACTAAACTCTCCTCCCACAGCCTCCCGAGAAAATCGCCGTTTCAATGCACCTTATTCCTACCACTTGGTAGGGAGACTACAAACAAGAGCACATTCTGCCTTCTCCGTGCAACTATTCTTGCCGCTGCAGCTTTGCGCACCTCTCTCCTCCTCAGCTGATGCTTCCGTTTGCTCTCGCGTGTCTGTAACTCGGCTTTTTGTTTTTCTGATGAACTATCTGCAAGACCAGGCAGTTTGAAGCTGGGTTGATTGAAGGCTAAACGCCTGCCAAGCAGCTCAGTGTCGGATGAGAAAGGCGAGGAGAGTGAGGCGGAGGTGACTGAGGACAGCGAGTCGGAGCCCGAGGAGCGGCCTGAGAAAGACGTTTCCCTTCCCTCCATCCTCCCCTCCATCCAACTGGCCTTAATCACAGGCAGCGAAGAAGAAGGTGAACATAGCGCGGGAGTTCTCCGACGTCGTCTCCCTCACCGGCACCAAGCTCCACGATCTCACTGCCGATCTCAGCTCCCGTTCCAGCTCCTTCTCTTGAATTTGGTTGAGGAGGAGCTGAGGGTGGATTTGGAGATCCGGTGGACTCGTTCGTGTCGGTGGGGGAGTCTAGGATGCTGGGCTACGTGGAGTATGAGGAGGAGGCGTTGGCCAGGTACTCCGCCCGCCACTTCGTCAAGTCCTATCCCAAAGGCCTCCGCACGGACTCCTCCAACATGTACCCTGTCAACCAGTGGGCTGCTGGTGTCCAAATCGGTTCCCTATTCATCAAAACTCCTTTTGTTTTTGGCTTCAAAGGGGAGGGGATGCTGCAGTGACGATGAATATGCAAACGGCGGGGGAGGACATGGATCTGAACCAGGGTTTTTTCCGCCAAAACGGAGGCTGTGGCTACGTCCTAAAGCCTTCATACCTTCGACAAGGTTCATTTTTACTCACTGCTAGTAAAATTCAAGCACGGAATTAGGCATTATATTTCAGGCAAGCTAGCAAGGCACATTGTGGCGACTCAAACCAAAACAGTCTACCGGCTCCAGATTATCAGCGGCCAATACTTGCCCAGGTTCCTGCTTGACTGCTTCTTCTCCCTCTTGGAAAACTCCTCCTGCTATGAGCCCAGCATGCAAACCTCATATTTGCTAATCGGAATGACAGTGAGTGCATTTTGAAGCCCGGGCCATGACGACACAAAGGCCAAGTTCTCACTCTATTACCTCATTTTTTCTACAATAACACTGCTTTTCGGCCTCCTGTACTCTCTGCACGCTTTGTTTTTCCTGCGTTGATGCGGTTGTAGTGTCCATGGTTGCACGTATAGAAGATAAAAGGTGGGGGCGGTAAAGGAAGGCATCTTGGATTTGAGGCCAGACACGGGAAGTGCTTCGTCCGATGTGATCGATCCCTACGTGGATGTGGACATTCACGGTCTCCACTCTGATCGGCAGTCCTTCAAGACCCAAGTCATTCGCAATAATGGTCACCCTCTTTCCTCCTCCTCCTGCTTGTCTGTAGCGATTGTCTTGAGGCTTCAACCCCACCTGGAATGCAAGCTGGGAGTTCGCAGTTTCAGCGCCCGAACTCTCACTCATCCGCTTCCATGTCAAAGATTACGACAAGACCTCCTACAACGACTTCATCGGCTCCTACACTGCACCGCTGGCTGCTGTCCGTAAAGGTACCCAACATTCAATTTTGTGAAAAATATTGTCTGTAGCCATTCCACGTCCAAATAGAACTCTGCAGGCCTTTCCTCAGTGCCAATAAAAGAAGGCCATCCTGGTGCCCGTTTGTACATAGACTGGGTGAGAGCACAGAGTTGCAAAAATCTTTGCTTGCTCCAAAACATGCGACTAATTGAATAATTGATTGAATCAGACCTCTTGTTTGTCTTAAAATTGACAACAGAATGGCCTGGTAACTTTTTAATTGAAGGCTATTCTCACCTGACGCTGAACACGGGCTATGCGCACACTCCCGATCCATCCGCTCGTCTCTTCATCCAGCTGGACATCATCCAAGCTTCTCGCTAGATCCCATGCCTTCCTGCCCCCATTCTCTGCTATATTGCCGCAGCTAATCTTCTGGGCTTCCAGCTTTGTTGAGCATAGCATCTTGCATTGCCAGAAATGCTTCATAGTTCTATGTGCCTGTGATGATGATATGAAAGAACAGGAGCATCATCCAAATCGCTGCGGGTTGGCGTAGCCGCCTGCACTCTGGTAAGCCCGGAAGCGAGGGTCCTGCGGATAGCCGAGTCCTTGGAATGAGCTGCCCATCCCTTGCCTATCCGAACTCATCCCATCCATTCCAGCGCAGCAAACAACCAAGCTTCCACCTTGCATTCACTTGTGCCTGAAGTGGATTGGCGTTATGTAGCAGAGCCGGCTGTGCCTGGTTGGCCAACTGAAAACTAAAGTATCAGGGAAGGTTAAGGAGGCTAAGCTTGGAAAACGTGCGGCGGTGGAGGAGGCCGATGGGCTCGAAGAAGACCGGAGTAGACCAGGGCTTTCCAGGAGGCATCGTTGGCCGGCCCGGAGCTGGCCAGGGCCTTTGTGAAGAGGCCGCAGATCTGAGATATAGCCATTGCAGTTTCTGCCTCTGCTGAGTGAAGGCAAAGGAGACCTGGCCCACGGAGGGTCTGCCCACACAGACGCCGAGCCATCCGTTGCTGGAGATGCAGCAGTCGCTGATGCAGTCTGCGTTCTTGAAGCACTGCACGTTGTTCGGCTCACGTCGCTTGGACGTCACTGCCTCCACCTCCACCTCCCAGTTCGGCCAATATGGGAGTAGAAAACTTTGGGAAAAGAACTGAGAACCCCTTCGGACAAGCCAGCATCTATGGCTGTTGCTCCAAAGAGCAAGAAAAGGCAAACGAGAATCAATAGACTGTTCATTTATTTGATGGCTTTATGAAAAGCTAAGCGGTGCTGGATTGTTTGAAGAGAGGCGGCCTAGGTAGAAGCCCTGCCAAACATTGTCAACAAATCCGTAGCCCCAATGGCTCCCTCCATGCCTTCTTTTGCTGGCTTTAGCCATCGTCCAGCTTGCGTTTTCATGGTGAGCTTGAATGAATGCAGGTTGGTTTATCGTTTCGGTGTGCGGGTGAAAAAAACAATAAGAAAAAGATAGTTGGGGAAAAGAAGGCGGTCTCTGACGTAGAGGGGAAGATTTCAGCTGTTGCAGGTGGAGTGTGTTTTGGGGTGCGATTTGAGGGCTTAGTAGCCAGGAGCCAGACGAGCTGCAATTCATGAGCATTCATGAGCTGGATGGACTCAAAAGCTGTTGGGTATGTAAGAGGAGTAACCGGGTGGGCAGTGGTCGCAGCCGCCACGAGGGCCGTCCTGGCCGGGCGGTCCCTGGGGTCCAGGGTTGCCGGGGCGTCCGGCGGCGCCGGGGTTGCCTCAAAGCGCCCATGGCTCAGAGGAGGGGGGCTAAGGGGGGGAAGAAGCTGTGCCAACCAGGGCTGCCCTGGAAGCCGGGGTTGCCGGGTCCGCCGGGCTGTCCGGGCGCACCGGGGCGGCCCATCTCGCCGGGGGAGCCGGGACGGCCGGGGGCGCCGGGCGGGCCCTGGGGACCGGGTCCAACGTCGCGCAGCTGCAATGCTCCCATGGCTGTGGAAGGGGGAAAGAGGGGTGTGTGAAGGGCGAAGAGGAACGGTTCCGGGAGCGCCGGCAGCACCGGGGCGTCCAGCGGAGCCGGGAGGGCCGGGGGGACCACGGGGGCCGGGGCCGCCAGCATTGCCAGGGGAGCCGGCGTTGCCGGGAGCTCCGTCGTTGCCGGGGTTGCCGGGTGCACCGTCGCGGCCGGGCTCGCCGGGCGGGCCTGAAGCCTTGGCTGTAAGGAAAGAGTGGATGAGAATGAGGGGAGGGGCAACCGCCGGGAGCCTCGCAGGGGCACTGGGGCGGGAAGGCGTTGGCGTTGCTGGGCGGGTTGGGGGCGTCGGGGCCGGGCTGACCCATGCGACCGGGCAGACCGGGCAGACCGTCCACGCCATCCGCACCAGGGTCACCTGAGGGGAGGAGGATGATTGAAGAAGGAGGAGTAGTAGAAGGAGTAGGAAAAGACCGGGAGCGCCGGAAGCGCCACGGTGGCAGGTGCAGCAGCCCTGCTCCCCGCCGAAGGCCTGGCGGGCGTGACGGACGAGCTCCTTGGCGGCCTCGCGGCGGTTGCGGACCGTCTGGGCCTCGCCGATGAAGTTCAGCTTGCCCTCCCCGCTCACGCTGATGTCCGCCATCTCGCGCCACATGTCACGAGCTCGGGACTGGAAGCCCAACTGAGGGTGACTGAGGGAGGAAGAGGGGAGGAGGGAAACTCGGCAGAAGTCGATCTCGGTCTGAACGGTGGCCTCAAGGGTCTGGATGTAGTGGAAGACGAGGGGGAAGGTGACGAGGCACCCGGTGATGGCCACCGTGCTGAACACGATGGCACAGAAGGCCACGCTTCGCATGTTCTGGCTCTGCTTCTCCATCTAAACACACACCTACTCCTTCTATCCTCACTCCTCCCCTCACTTCGAAAACTAGACGAAGCTCCAAAACACTTGCTCTAGCTGGCCTGCGGAGGAGAGAGAAAGAGGAAAGTACATTGGGAAGGCGAGCCCTGGCTGGCTGGCTTCGGCTGTGCAGGTAGAGGAGGAAGGGTGTCAGAGACTGAGGACCAGGGCCGCTGCGGCTGCCTTTTAAAGCGGCCCTCTCCTCCCCTCCCTTGCATCGCTTTCACTCTCCCCCCTTCGCCTTCACTGGCCCGGTTTGGTCGCGCCCCAGCGAAGACGGCAGGCAGGCAGGCAGGCAGCGGGCGGCCTTGAAGCAAGCGACCTTTGCTCTCCGACCTTCCATCAACGCCCCCTCCTCTCCTCCTCTTACAGCCCACCCCGCTCTCTCCCTTCGCTTCTGTCAGCGCTGGTCTTCCCTGCCCATACCGGTTCTTGCCCAACCCCTGCGCTGCCTCAGCCCTGCCCTGCCTTGCCGCTGCTCCATATACTTGGTATGAGAGGAGAAGGAGGCCTTTTCTCACTAGTCGGGGGCAGAAACCGGATCGAAGGGGGCCTGCCTCGGCTCAGCGCCTCTTCTGCCCGCGATGGAGGCCAATTTCCCCAGAACTCCCTCTTCCCACCAACACCCGGCCTCCTTGCACCTCTCTTCTTCTCCTTGCGGGGACATGATTGGCTGATTGTTTTTTTCCAGCTGCGGCACATCAATGAGACCAGCGAACAACTGGGGCTGGGTTTTGAGGGTGGTAGCTTGGGCTGGGGATTCGGTTGTAATTGCATAAGAGCGGAGGCAGTGCGGGGCAGGCTTAGTAGCCGGGGGCCAGACGGGCAGGGGGGCAGTGATCGCAGGAGCCGGGAGGGCCGGGGAGGCCGGGAGCACCAGGACGGCCGGCGTTGCCGTTGCGACCGGGCTGGCCAGGGCGTCCGCCGTCGCCGGGCTCTCCGGGGCGTCCAGGCTGGCCGTCCTTGCCGCCCTCGCCGGGGCGACCGGGGGGGCCGGGGGGACCGGGGCGGCCGTCGTTGCCGGGGCGGCCCGGCGGCGCCGGGGGAGCTGGGCGGAGGACACCGGGGGGACCTCAAAGATACCGCAATTCCATTGGGGGACCAGCCAAAGAGTCTTTGCAAACCACCAAACCTCACTGTCCAAAAGCCAGTCTAGGCCAAGCCAAGTGAGAGCGAGTAAAAATATGAGTGTACCCTCGGGGCCAGGCTGGCCAGGGCGTCCGGGGGGTCCGGGAGGGCCGGGCGGGCCACGAGCTCCCTGGTCGCCTGGCTTCCCATCCTCGCCGCCCTGACCACCGTCGCCGGGCTGTCCGTCGTTGCCACGAGGGCCGGGGGGACCGGGCGGTCCCTGTGGGGCCTCGCAGGGGCACTGCTCGGGGAACAGGCTGCGCGGGTCGGGGCCGGCGGGCGCCGGACGTCCTCGCTCTCCCTGCCGTCCGCGCTGGCCAGAGATGCCGTCCTCGCCGTCGGCGCCGGGGATGCCGGGCGGGCCGGGCGGGCCCCGGTGGCAGGTGCAGCAGGAGGAGGCGCCGAAGCCCTGCACCTCCTGGTCAGGGTACTCGGGCTCCGTGGGCTTCTCCTCGGCCCAGTAGGTCTGCTGGGCGGGCGGCTCCCGGTGGAGCTGCGGCGAGGCGTCGTCGGCGAAGTCCAGGTGGCGCTTCATCCAGAAGAGGAGGGACTTGGAGGCGGCGCCGCCGGCCTCGGCTGAGCGGCGTTCGCGGACGGCGCTCTCCCGGGCCTCCAGGACGGCCTGGGCGAGCCGGTCGGAGTTGAGGCGGCCGCCGGTGCGCATGTCGATCATCTCCTTCCACATGTCCCGGGAGCGGGTCTTGCAGAAGTCCAGCTCCACCTGGGGACAGAGGACAGGCATTGGAGACATGAATGGAGGAGAAGGGAAGGAAGGAGGGGTGGGAACCTGAACAGAAGCCTCGAGGGTCTGGACATAGTGGAAGATGAGTGGGAAGGTGATGAGGCAGCCGACGATGGCGACGGTGCTGAAGACGATGGCGCAGAAGGCCACGGGACGAAGACTCTGCTTCTCCATCTCTCTTCTTCCTCTCCCTTGCTCCTGTCTCTCTCTGGCGGTCGGTAGCGTGGCTTATAAAGAGCGCTCTGCCGGGCCATGCCTGGAGGGAGCGGGGCGGGGGAGGGGGGAGGGAAACCGGATCGTGAGTGTGGCCTGGCCAGAAGAGTCCCCTCCAGGCACGCCACGCCTCCCTCCCTCTCTGCAGCGTCCATTGTGCGTGCAGCAATGCCCCTTCTGCCCTCCCTCCCACACTGCCCCTGCCCCATCACCCTCCATCTCCTCACATTGTGCTTGCATACCGCTGCCCATCATTCCGCAGAACTCTCTCCTGCTTCCTTAATGCTTCTTTCTCTTCCTTCATGTTTATTGAAGCGATGCGGTTTGATGTCGATGAGAACGTTTTTTATCCTTTCTTTAGCAACTGGTGATCGAATGACATGGAGAAGGAGGGCGGCCAAAGTCTACGCGAAGCTCTTAGAACATTTTCTTTCCCCTCCCCCCCTCTCCCCCCCCAACAACCCCCCCCACCACCCAACACGAAGCACAACCCTCTCATAAAACAACCTACCCTCTCTCCAACCCCACACCAAAAACCCCAAAACCCAAAAAAAATCTCTAAAAAACTTTCAAAAAGAAATTTGATTTCCCTGGTTCCCTACCCCCTTCAAAAAGCAAAGCATGGAAAGGCTAAAGAAAGCGCTGGGGCTGGGGACTGGGCATAGAGGTTGAGGTGCTCGTTGCAGGTGTTCTTGCAGCCGTTGCTGCCCTGGCCCATGCAGCCGCTGCTGCTTTCCCTCGTTCACTGCCCGCTTGTCTCCTCCTCCCTTTTCAATCCAGCCGAAAGCAGGAGAAGACATGAGTGTGAAAGTGGAGCACCAAAAGTTGAGGTGAGACAAGAGCAAGAGTGCTCTTGAATCACCAGACACACTTGTGAAGAGTGAAGGAGAGAGAAGGCGTTGCAGACGTGGAGGGCGGCCCCGTTGCCGCCGCGGAACTTGTAGCCATTGTCGGAGGCCTTGGAAACGCGGAGGGCAGCCCCGTCGCCGCCGCGGAACTTGTAGCAGCTGCTGGAGGCCTTGTAGACGCGGAGGGCAGCCCCGTCGCCGCCGCGGAACTTGGAGAAGTTGGTGAAGGCCTTGTGAGCGTGGTGGACGGCTCGGCGCGCGCAGAGCTTGGAGAGGTTGTTGGAGGCCTTGAGAGCGCGGTGGACGGCCTCGGCGCTGCCGCAGAGCTTGGAGAGGTTGTTGGAGGCCTTGCAGATGCGGAGGGCGGCCCCGTCGCCGCCGCAGAGCTTGAAGAAGTCGCTGGAGGCCTTGCAGATGTGGAGGACAGCCCCGTTGCCACCGCGGAACTTGAAGCAGTTGCTTGAGGCCTTGAAGACGTGGAGGACAGCCCCGTTGCCACCGCGGAACTTGAAGACGTTGTTTCTGGTCTTGTGAACGTGGTGGACGGCCTCGGCGCCGCCGCGGAGCCTGGAGTAGTTGCTGAAGGCCTAGAGAACGCAGTGGGCTTGTAGCCTCTTTTGATGTGCCCTTTCTGGCATCTTCTTCTCGCCCCGCCTCCTGAGAGCTGGAGGGGGGCCCCTTCCGATCACTTTGTGGGCTTTTCGCCTCTTCTTCTCACCCCTCCTCCCATGGACTAGAGGGGGGCCCTTTCTGCCCTTTGGAGATGCTGAAGAAGCCCTGGGCGGGCTCCTTGCAGCCGTCGCTGCCCTTGGAGATGCTGAAGATGAACTGGATGGCCTCCTTGCAGCCGTCGCTGCCCTTGGAGTCGTTGTAGACCGCCTCTCCGCTCTCCTCGCACTTGTGGGCCTGGCCTCTCGCGGCTGGGGAGTGCTGAGGACTGGTGGCCTCCTCGCGCGTTGCTGCCTGGGGGTGTTGAGCCCTCCCCGCTCTCCTCACTGCCGTTGCGCCCTGGCCGCGTTGCTGGCTTGGGCGTGTGGGTGTACGGCCTCTCGCGCCGTTGCTCCTGGGGTGTTGGCCCTCCCCGCTCTCTCCTGCGTTGCGCCTGGCCGCTTGTGGCTTGGAGTGTGGGCTTATGGCCTCTCCGCGTTGCTGCCTGGGGTTGTCGCCCTCCCCGCTCTCTCCTGCGTTGCAGCCTGGCGCGTTGTGCCTTGGGTGTGAGGTGTACGGCCCCCTCGCGTTGTGCTTGGTCTGTGGCCCTCCTCTCTCCTCCCCTCTAGCCTGGGCCATCGCCCTCCCCGCTCGCTTGCGCTTGTGGTCTGGCCGCCGCTGCTGGCCTTGTCCTTGCCTAGCCTTCCTTGCGCGTTGCTCCTGGGTGTGGGTTGTGGATGGGCGGGCTCTTGCGCGTTGCTGCTTGTGGTCGCTTGTGTTCTCTTGGTTCCTCCTGCTTGCGCTCTGCCTTCTTGGTGGGTGGCTGGGCTTCTTGCTCTTCTGCCGCTGCCCCCTCCTGCCTGTCGCGGCCCCCTCCCCCTCCACCACCCCCCCCCCCACACACCCCCCCCCCCCCAAAAAAAAACAGCCACCCCCCCCCCCCCCCGCACCACACCCCCGGGAAGACCCCAACAAAAAGAGAACAAACAAGAAAAAGGAAAACAAAACCCCCCCGCCAAACCCAAAAAAAACCCCCCCCCCCCACCAACCCACCCCCCCCCCCCCCCAACCCCCCACCAAACAAACCCCCCAACACAAAAACACCCCCCCCCCCCCCCCCCCCCCCCCCCCCCCCCACCCACACCCAAACCAAAAAAAACACCCAACCAACAACCACCCATGTTTTCCGTGGGGTCTCGAAAGCTAGCTTTTTCAACGTTATTTTTCTCGACCAAATGACGGAAATAAAATCCCTCTCAAAGTGAGCTGATTTTCCGTTATGAGAAAGCTCAACGAAATTGTTGGGGAACGGTTTTCATAAATTAATTCTTTGTTTTTTGTGTGAGAACTAATTTTGTTGAGGTGTGTCTAAACAGCAGGATTACCCATGTTTTTACCCTCAAGAACAACCACAACTGAAACCACACTTGATTTCTAACACTTTGCAGGCCAAATAGGCTATGTAGCACTATATACAAGCTACAACTAACGCATTAAAAAGGGTTTCTCTAAAAAAACGGACAGTCTGCAATCAAAAATTAAAAATTGGCAGCACCACAGTGGTTAAGCGCAACATGGACATGATCAGTGTGTGGATTGCGACCTATGAAAAAAAATATTAATAATAGGCCGAATGAATAATGTTTACCATTGTAGCGTCTTTCGCCACGACCGCCAATCCAAATTCGACGATTGTGAATGATCTCCTAACTTTTTTTTGAATACCACTAAATTGGGACTCAAAAGAGGTTGATGTAACCTGTATTCCGCGGCTGCACGCTATCTGTTTTAGATATCTCATAATCCTACGACCAGTGCTTATATTCACACCGATATCCAACGCCCTACCTGACCCATGACATCTTTCATCACCAGTGGTATTAATAGCGGAAAGATTATTTCCAGCAATAAATGAAAAGCAAAAGCGATAAAAGAGTGAAAAGAAAACCTTCCGAATGAACACTCAGCCCGCTTGCTCCGACTATATTTCGGACTCCGACTCCGACTAAATTTAGACTCAAAAGTTGAAAACTTACCAATGCTCTGCCTGTTTCGGTTCTAAAAAACCCTTATGTGGTTGAAAAGACGGACTGCTCCTCGCGTATTTCAACCGGTGCACTTCCTTGCATAGTTATACTCACATCCACATCGCCGTCCTCCCCCTCCCCCTCCGCCTCCTCCACCTTGATTGAATCTCCGTTGAAAGCAATAAGCGTAAGGGAGGAAGAGAAAGAGAGAGCCATCGATGGCAGCCCAGGTATTCCGACCAACAATTCCGTCGCCAGTAAGCCCGCGAGCTCTTTGAAATCGCTTTACGGCTGCCTCAAAAATCTCTCATTTTCATAGCCAGGGGGCAGCGCCTAAGAATTGCAAAATCTACCTGGGTGTTGCGGCCGAAAATGCCATCCACAGAAGGGCCATCTTTTCCACACAGCTTCCTTGGGCACCTCTACGCACCGTGCCGTGCCGCAGCGACTTAGCGAAGCATCTGCGCTGATTGCAATCAGTGCAAGCAGGCCAATTGTCCTGGTCCACTTCATTACTTCAATTACCATGCCTATGTTATTCTCTATCGGATCCAGAAATGTGAAAACATCATATGATGCCAGGGTCGAATGAATGTACAGAGACGCATTTGTTTGAATTTGATAGCACCTGAAAAACAGCAACCTTGATAACCTTCAAACGAACTTCATGACCTTTGTTAGCAACCAAGCAGCACCCAGCAGCACGAGCTTTGCGAAAGCAAAGCAAAATTACGCAAAATATTTTGCGCAAAGTTTCTCTCACTGGATCCTCTGACTGTTAAGAGGGCTTTTGGGAGAGGTCAAAAAGTGGACAAAAATTTTTACCCCCCTTTTTTATATTTTTTTTGAAAAGTGGACGTTTTTAAGACTTTTGGTAGAGTATGAGTGGTCAAAACTCAAAATTCGATTTTTGGCGAATTTTTGAATGTTAAAAAACGGCCAATTTTTTAATCCATCATAACTCTCGATCTACTCAACGGATTTTAATGATTTGACCGCCATTCGAACCGTCTCATTTAGGAGAATATTTTCTTTTTTTTGTTAATTTCTCTTTGATAATTTCCTGCCAAGTTATTCACAAAAAATCATTTTTTCAGTTTTCAAAATGTCAAAAAATTTATTATTTCGAAGTAAAAATTTCATTTGCGCCAGATGAGACCCCATTTTTCTGAAATTTCAGGTAATGTTACATATATTTACAAATCCAGAGCTCTGGAAGCTTTGTTGCACAAGAGATATTTGAGGTTGAAAATGAAAATGTCCTTTTTGCCCCTATGTTATAGCATAGGCAAAAATTGAGCAAAAATTTTTCTGTCTCTAAATGCCAATTTTTTGGCTCAATAAATTTCTTTTGACCCGTATTCATCTAGCTGTGTGGTTTTTAATTTCAGTTTCAATGTTTTAGTAGGCAATTTTTGGCTGCAATTTTTTGTATGCTTCAACACTGCCTATGTTACCGGGGGGGGGAACGAAGTCTTCGCGGTTTTTAATATACTATCCGTTAACTCTGCACATGTTTATTGTAGAGCAATAAAAACTAGTACAGAGGTACCCCCAATAGTGGACTTTGTACCCCTAAAATTATGTTAAAAAATGTTAAATATTGAGCTCTCAGCGCTGAATTGAAAAATTGGTACAATCTGTATGTTTAAACATAGGGTTTGGAATTTCTGAAATGGAGTGATTTTAAAATTTTGACTGCCACAGAGTCAAAATTTATTTTAATTACTCGCCGTTTTAGGACACCATAGAGGATATCTATGACCAAATTGTGGCCAAGTTTGGTCGAAATATATGCACCCATTCTTGAGTAATATATGAAAAGGTTTCCGCGAAGACTTCGTTCCCCCCGGTATAGCATAGATGAAAAGTAATGTCAATTTTTCCTACTCAAACATTGAAACTGGAATTAAAAACCACACAGCTAGATGGATACGGGTCAAAAGAAATTTATTGAGCCAAAAATTAGCATTTGGAGACAAAAAACTTTTTGCTCAATTTCTGCCTATGCTATAACATAGGGGCAAAAAGGACATTTTCATTTTCAACCTCAAATATCTCTAGTGCAACAAAGCTTCCAGAGCTCTGGATTTGTAAATATATGTAACATTACCTGAAATTTCAGAAACATGGGGTCTAATCTGGCGCAAATGAAATTTTTATTTCGAAATAATAAATTTTTTGACATTTTGAAAACTGAAAAAATGATTTTTTGTGAATAACTTGGCAGGAAATTATCAAAGAGAAATTAACAAAAAAAAGAAAATATTCTCCTAAATGAGACGGTTCGAATGGCGGTCAAATCATTAAAATCCGTTGAGTAGATCGAGAGTTATGATGGATTGAAAAATTGGCCGTTTTTTAACATTCAAAAATTCGCCAAAAATCGAATTTTGAGTTTTAACCACTCATACTCTACGAAAAGACTTAAAAACATGTCTACTTTTCATAAAAAATATAAAAAAGGGGAGTAAAAATTTTTGTCCGTCCCCCCATTTCAGATATTTGACCTTCTCAGAAAAGCCTTCTTAAAGAGGAGTGGAGGGTATATTTATTTCAACGAGAAAAGAAAAAATACCAACAAACTAAAATAAAAACAAGAATAGAAACGACAAGTACTGTTTGGCAATAAATTGAGCTTTACTGATTAGGAGTAAATTTTGATCAAGATAAAATAGGAAGTTGAATCGGATAGAATGAATGTGCAGGAAAAGCCAAAACAAGAATTCATTTCAAAGGGCATATCTTCATTTGGTTAATAATCATAGAAGCATTTAGTTCCATTGGAGTCTGATCCATAAATTACGTCCAGCTCCTTCATCCTCACCATAAAAAGGTGTCTATTTTTCTCGTTGATAAAATGCCCAGCCTGCTTCATTCCTGCAAAAAGATTATTTGTAAAGCGTCAGCATTTATAACAAGTATATGGCGCAGAGCGCAATAGGTGACCGCGGAGCTCTCAACATACCCCATTTTTCAACCTTTCTACCTAAAAAAGTTATGTTTCAAATGCTCCGGGACTTGTCAAACCTCTCCAGATCTTCCTCAAATTTTATTTCCTTTCAGGAAAAAAAAAGTTTGTCAATATCCGTTGAGAATTGAGCCTTTTACAGCATACCCAAATTTTCGACCTTTCTACCCAAAAAAGTAATGTTTCAAATGCTCGGAAACCAGTTCCACCCCTCCATATCTTCCTAAAATCTCATTACCTTTCAGGAAAAAAAAAGTTTGTCCAAATCCGTTGAGAATTGAGCCTTTTACAGCATACCCAAATTTTCAAACTTTCTACCCAAAAAAGTAATGTTTCAAATGCTCGGAAAACAGTTCCACCCCTCCAGATCTTCCTAAAATTTTATTACCTTTCAGGAAAAAAAAAGTTTGTCCCAATCCGTTGAGAATTGAGCCTTTTACAGCATACCCAAATTTTCAACATTTCTACCCAAAAAAGTAATGTTTCAAAAGTTCAAATTCCGGGTCTACCCCTCCAGATCTTCCTAAAATCTCATTACCTTTCAGGAAAAAAAAAGTTTGTCCAAATCCGTTGAGAATTCGCCCGTTCCCAGCATTTCCAGACATACATATATATATATATACATATATACACATGAGGACAAAAGTTGAGTAACCTCTATTGACCGCGGAGCGGCCCTTCGGGCCGCTCCGCGGTCAAAAATACGTCTGTATAAGACAACGTTGGAATCAGATCAGAGAAAATAAACTAGCAAACATTTTAGGCTAAAAATTTTGTCGCCATTTTTTAGGATTCGTAGATGACCAATTTTCGGAGAAATTAAAAAATTAAGCAAGCGGCTAAAATAAAATAAGCAATTTCAGTCAAATATTGCCGACGAATCAAAAAAATAACCAGCGTGAACCATGAATACGCCGGTGAGAACGTGGAAGGTATATCCAGCCCGACACATTTCGTACGCCTGCAATTTATGCTTCTAAATAAGCAGTTTAGCTGAAGTGCCCCACCCGTTTTCGGTCAGCTACATTTTCGCAAATTGTTCTAAATCTAATCAAATACTTAGATTAAACATAAATAGCATTGAGCATTGTTTTAGCAGGGAAGCATACCTGATGCTGCTTGTCATAGCCAACACCTCGAAAGCGCTCATCCCATTTGGGGACCAACTTGTCTCCTATGTAAACCGGCTCGAAGATGCTGTTGTGCCACTTCGAAGAGGTCAAAATGCCCATTCTTTCCTGGCCTTCTCGAAGCCACCTCCCCAATTTTGGCACCCTGCAATGGAAACTAATGCTAATACAACTAAAGCAGTTGAGGGTATTTAATGAATAAAATGGCCGGTTACCAACAGATTATTTGCAAAAACATAAACAATCTTTTACAGCAAAGTTTACGGCAAAAATATGATCCGCATCTCAGGTAATCCCAAGTCCCCGGGAGAGGCCCCCGGGGGACACATTTCTGAGGCCCCCGGGGGCTTCAAAAATGAGGCCTCCCGGGGTCAGTATAATTTTGCGCTTTTTTTTAGATATTTGCTTTCTATAGTTCCAATCGCTGCTGATGATTTCTTAGTGAATGAAGTTGGGCTTGCAATTGAAGGAACGCTGTGGAGGACAGAAGTTGTCAAAAGTGGCTGACTCAGGAGCCAAAGTGTTTTGTTACATTTAAGACCCAGTGCGAATACTCTAAAGGGGTCCGGACATAATTTTTTGGCAGATTCTGAATCTCCATAAATTTTTATGTGTATCCACCAATTTTGGGCGAAAAATATGCAGAAATGGATTGTCTCACAACAGCTACAATGAAGGGAGGTCGAAAATTTTCCAATTTTAGTATTTAGTTTGGACGAAAGGAGGTCAAAAATTTGCCAATTTTTGCGTTTGGTTTGGACGCAAAATAGTTTGAACACAAGTTATATGATAAAATTGTCTACAATCTGAGCCGAAATGGTAAAATCCATGTCCAGGGCAATTTTCTGAGTCGTTGAATCTATCAAACATTGCCTCTTTAGAGGGTTTACCTGACCATCTATGGATAGCTTTACAACTTTTGAAAGTGCGCAGTTTGATGGCGTTGAAACATTAGGTAAATGGGTAGTGGTTAAATGTTCTTGAATGTTACCCAAAAAAGCCTTCACTTGGCAAAAAGGCAAAAAGACGAAATAGCCTCATACTGGTCATTGGACTGGTCATTTTTTACCAGTCCTGCACCTCCAACCGCGTTTTCCTCCTTTGCATGCCTATCTTCAGCCACAAAACAATCAACAGCAGCGATTTGTACAGCAGAATAACAAAAACTAAAGAAGCCTATATATTTACTGATGACCCCGGAAGGCCTCATTTTTGACGCCCCCGGGGGCTTCAAAAATAGGGCCCCCGGGGGGCCTCAAAAGTGTGTCCCCCGGGGGGCCTCTCCCGGGGACTTAGAACTGGCTCCCGCATCTAGTAAACTTCGCTTGGGAAGAAAGCCAACGCATGACATTCGTAGCAGATTCCGTCGCGGAAAGGAACTGCTCGCCCTGTTTTCATCTGCCTCTTAAGACTGGCCACGGAGTTGATGGACTTGGCCACCTCCTCAGAGGCTTGGAACATGGCCAGCACAAAAACCTCCCGTTTTCTCACCTGCTGAAACCGAAATTAATAGTGGAACTTTTACTATGTCTTATCGATGGGCAGCTAGCCTGCGTTTGGCGATGGCGGCTCCAGCGAAGGTGAAAATCCAGGAACTTGGAGGATAGGTGAGGTGACGGAACATGCTCCATGTCGGCCAACAGGAAAAATTGCGTCCGTATACCTGCCTTAATATGTGCCATACTTCAAGGGAGAATGAACAAAAGTTGCGAGTGCAAAAAAAGCTGACAAAGCTAGTATTATGTTTCCACAAACAGCATTATCTTTCGCTAAAATAGTTTTAGCTTAAATCAAATATGCATTGCTTTGCCCATTCATTGGGTCGCAAAAGTCCTACATGCTTGGAGGTTTCAGAAGGCTTGGCAATGGACCTTTGCAATGTTACGAGCAGTACTGAAGGGATAAAGGCGATCGCCGGAATTGCCCCTCCTTGCTCTCCGTACTCGGAAAGCCAATAGACGCTTCCTGAGACATTCGTGACAGCAGTCTTGGGGCAGATTGCGATCGAGGTTTTTGCTGGTTTCGGCTAGGGAGCAGTCATCATCTTCCAGAAACGGTTGAATGCTAACTTTCGCCCGGAACTCCGGATAGCAAACTCGGCTCCAACCAATCACTTCGTTGAAACTGGAAAATCGCATAACATTTTATGGAAAACAGTGGAACACTTTATGGAAGATGTTTGGGAAGCCAAAGATGGGATAAAGCATCAATAATTTTATAGCCAAAGCTGGAAAGGAACTAATCAGGAATTTAAATGGGTAACCTCTCAGGCCAGTCGTTGTTGTGAATGAGAAAAGCAGCTGAAACAGTTACATTTTGTCTGATAAACAAATGCAAAAAAGAACAAATACCAAAAATCGGTCCGTCCCATCGCCCAGCCAAGAAAATGAGGTTTTCAAGGTAGGTGAGGTCGGCATGCGTGGCGTAGGTCAGCTGGCCTAAGCTATCGTTTAGCCTTCAATGCATTTTAACCTTGTATGATGTTTTAAAATGTTTTCGGCTCACTCCCAGAATCCCCCCCCCCAACGCCTCGAAAGAATCCCCCTGACGAACCCCCACGCCAATTTTTGGCTGACACCTAGTTCCCCCCCCAATCAAGTTTCCCCAAGACACAATTTCACCTATTTTCAACTAGTTTCACCAAAGCCGTATCAACTAGGGGACGGGTTAGCGCAGGGTGTGCGGGTATAGGTAAAATCTTGGGGGGGGCCTTCATGGGGGGAACTTTCATGAGGGGGGGTTCTTGCTTGGGGGGCTCTCATGGGGGGGGGAACTATGTGTCAGCCAAACTTTTTCTACTTATACTGAATCCAACTTGCATACTGTTTCTATTTACCCTCTTAGGCTTAGTCAAAAACCCGTGTATACTGTCGCAGTACTAAGTAAGTATAGTTGCTTAGGGACCACCAAACATAGTTGATTACTTAAAAACTACTTGTTTTCTTTTCCAACTGCCCCCACAAATGAAATCTTTTCCAACTATCCCCCTAAACGAAATATTTTCCAACTATCCCCCAAACGAAATCTTTTCCAACTATCCCCCAACTTTGTACTTTTCCAATTGTCCCCCTCCCCCCAAATAAAACTTTTCCAACTGTCCCCCCCAAAATAGTAAAACATAATTAACATACAATCCTTATCGATTTGTGCACCTTGAACATGGTTAGGAGATTTGGGGGGGGGGGGGGGCTCTTCCGAGAAGGGGGGGGGGGGGAGGGGCAAACTCGTTGGGGGGGGATTGTGGGAGTCAGCCAATTTTTAAATTTTGTTAGTGATTTTTTTTGCAAATTTGTAGCAATACAAGTATATTAGGTTCAATCCAAATTAAAAATTCCAAAAGCAAACACATGGCGTAAAATGATGCGAATTATATGAATTTCAATATTATACCGCTCAACAGGCGGCATTAGGCAATGCTTATGGCGAAACTTGAACTCGCTAATTCTTCTAAATTCTGGCAACTTGAATGGAGCTTCTGCAATCGTAGTACATTATCATCATACCGCTGCAAATTGAAGATTAAAATAACTAACCTAGCTTAAGCATTGCTATGATGAGAGTCAACGCTAAAAGCAGCACAAAAATACGCCCACATTTTCCAACAGACCACATTTGATTGCCTCTGTAAACCAACTCAAAAATCCATGGGTCTCCTTTTTTTGCTCCTCTCAGAAACCGCGTCTTAAAATAGCACCGCTTAACAAATAATGTAGGCTTTGTAATTATCTTAAACATTCCGTGTTGTACACAATTCCCCTTTTCCAGCAATGCCATTCAGCTAGTGCATGGCAAATGCCCTTGGCAAACATGCCCTTTCTTTTGTACCTGTTACCCGAAAGAGGCAAGGAACAAGCATGCCAGCTTCTTCATAAAATGGAGAATGTGAAATGGAAAATAATTTGAAGTGCTAAATAATGCTGCATTTTACTGCCTACTAAAGTTTTGGCAAAGGACTAAAGTTGTAGACTAAAATTCGCATATGTATTCGGTTGAATGAGCATTGATTTTCTTGTTTTCAATTCACCTAATAGCTCAAAATAGTCAAAATGATGTCAACTGCTTCATGTTTGCCATCGGCCCATTGCTCCCTCGAAATGCAAAATTTTAACGTCTTAACTGATAACTTCCTGAGCAAAACCTTTTCTCGTACCCCGAGCAAAATAAGTTGTAAAGCAATACGAAAACAGTGTCAAATTAGCAAAAGGCCTTCAAAAAAGTCGGAGAGATTGGTGATTGGATAGATTGATCGCAAATAATACATACACAGAATCATTAAAGTTTACACAATAAGCATAAGCTCAAGCATAAGCTTCACATTAATTTGTATCATTTCCTATTTTCCACAAAACTTGCGATGAGCTGCAATGATTGCAGCCTTCAGCTCTCATCAAGCGAATTCGCAGGCCATGTGACCAGGCTTCATCTTGGCAGTGCCAAGTCTCAGCCGCTCTGGGCTTGTGCTCACTGCGAGTTTGCATCCAACAGACCTGCAGAATCCGTCATTCACGCCCTTCTTACAAACCACCTAAGCGTTCAGCTGAAAAGTCCACTCTCCTCCATTACTTCCAAACTCGCCGCCCTACAAGAAACAAGGAAAGAAAGCTTATCCATCGCTCATAAAACCGAAACTCAGGTTATAAAACTGCCACTAGATGCGAAGCCTGCCGATAGTAGTCACATCGTGAGAAATCTCATTTCATTTTCTCGCTCAGAAAAGCAGGAAAACGAGCGGCAATTTCTGGCTTGCAATCGCTGCTCCCAACAAATTTCAGCGGGAGAGTAAGTGCTCAATACGCATCGGCTCGTTCAAAATCTGACTTTACTAGTTTTTTTGCAGGCGGAAGAACAGGATTAATAATATGCTTTATCACATTGTGGCTTGCTATAAGCTCCAGCCCTTCGCTTGTAGCAACTGCTATTTATGCTTCTCGCGAAAGGGTAGCTTCAGGCAGCACTCACAAAGCGTCTCGGAATGCAGGTTTATCAATTCCCTAATATCATACCTAATATCTCATAAATTGAAGTGGAGCTGAATTGCTTGTTCAGAAGAAGGTGGAGCACGATACAATTGCTCGAGATGCTTTCGTTGAATGCTTCAATTTTGATGCTTTTAGTTGGAAGGGCTTTAACTAATGCCATTGATAGCCATGAGCAGTATGATTTACGGTATTCATTCATAAAATGCTACAGCATAAGAAGCTTCTGAATTTGCAATCATCAAAAAGATATAGACAAGTTGTAACACAATCTTAATTTAGTTTCATTTTGAATTGTGATAAATTGTAACATGTCCATTTCATTGGCATTGTCCACCTAAAAACTCCACTGCTCATTCATAAGCAGGCGGCAATTTATGGCAGAAACCAGTAGAATATTCAATTTTTGCTTGATTTTTTAATAATTTTTCAAGCTTATTTTTAAATAAAATTTTTGGATTAATTTTTGAACCTTAGATTTCAAAAAGAAGAAATAAATGCCCAATGCACAATAAAAATCGAGCATGTTTCGAATGCTTGCAAAACTGAATTTTACCTTCAATTTGATTACAATGCTGTTCATTTTTCTATACCTTAAAGATAAATTTTAGTTTTATTATATTTGAAAAATTCAACAATTTTTTTTCGATGTATATTTATTATGACATTTTATTGTATTTTTACATTTTTTTGTAATTAACTTTTTTATAATTTTTTCTAAAGTTTTTATGTTTGGTGTGCCTAAATTGCCGCCTGCTTATGAATGAGCAGTGGAGTTTTTAGGTGGACAATGCCAATGAAATGGACATGTTACAATTTATCACAATTCAAAATGAAACTAAATTAAGATTGTGTTACAACTTGTCTATATCTTTTTGATGATTGCAAATTCAGAAGCTTCTTATGCTGTAGCATTTTAGTCTTGTCTATATCTTGTTCATGTGGAAGGCAGTTTTTTAATTTTCCCACATTAACAAGGCTACAAGTTTGTCACATGAGCAACACTTCAAGAAAATGATGATTTACATTGAGCCACCCTTAGCGCATTAGAAATATGTGGAGTGACCTGAGCATCAATTTAAAGATGGGGAGGGGAACTTATTAACGGAACACTTAAAACTGTGCAGTTTGGCTTCATTGAAACATAGGCAAAGTGGGTAGAGCACAAACCTCGACAAAATGTCATCCACAAATCTGAATTGATTGGGAAATTTCTCTGGGGAACCTATGACAAAAATAACACCATTAGAAAGCTTAAACAATTTGCCAAAACACGTAATTCCTAGATTTTCGAATTTTGCTTTTGTTCTAAAATGGGAACACTTTAAATTAGAAGATGCCATTTTTATACCATTTTTTGCCCGTTTTTTCAAAATTTTGAAAATACCAAGGCCAAAATCAAAATTTCACGATTTTTCTCATCGAGATCTCAACTAGAGCTTTTGATTGATATATATACAAGACTAAAATGCTACAGCATGATTAGCTTATGAACTTTCAATCATCAAAAAGCTATAGACAAGATGCAAAGCAATCATGTTACATTTTAATTTGAATTGTGAAACCATTTTGAGCAGAAATTTCATCTAAAAACTCCACTGCTCATTCATAAGCAGGCGGCAATTTATGGCAGAAGTTATTGTTTATTCGCCAGGTTTTGCTTAATTGATGAGCTATTTTTATTTTTTTTCATTATTTTCAGTTCCAGCTTTATTAATTTTATTTAAAAAAAAATTGATTTCAAGCAGCATGCCTTAAGTAGTACTGCTATTGTGGAGCGGAATTACCACTTTGTGATGCCGCCCTTCGGGTCTGATGTGCCCTTGTTTTTGCAGCCACACTCAATCTTCGCTTCCACCCTCTCTTTCTCCCACTTTTTGCTTACAATAAAGTCAACCAGCTTCCTACATCATTGCATGGCCAAAAAGGAGGTCCGCCAACATGGCCTTCGCAATTGGAGCCTGTGGGTTCTCATCTTCCTCCTCCGCTACCACTTCTGGCCCGGGGAGAAGCTCTGCGACGGGAACAAGAACCTGGAGGAGTGGGACAACGGCAAGTTCTCTGGCAGCATCAAGGCCAGCTCCCATCGCTTCGACACCTGCTACAACTTCGCCATCTCCAGTCCCAACCTCTTTCACCCCTTTCAACTTCTTCTTCACACCCCACTTTTCTCTATCCCTTAGCTCTAGCAGGCATTATCTGCAAAAGCTTCCCCAACTTCCATTCCTTCCACTCCTTCTTCTAGAACCTTCTCTAGGGGGGTTGCACTTGTGACATCACACCCCTTGACTGAACTTGCCTTGCACCCAATACCTGACCTACCTCTCCTCCAACTTCTTCCGCCTTGGCTTGCATTGCGCAACCTTGGCTTCCCTCTAGCTCACATCTATCACTTGTCCCTCACCCTTTCCTTCACTCAACAGTCCTCATCAGGACTAGTGAACAGCCCTCCTCAGGGCTAGGGGGAATCAGAAACAAGTTCATCATGGACGAGGCCTGGTTCAAGAGGCTACAGGAGGTGGTGGAGCTCAGCAAGAACATCCTCAGCGGCTCCTACAGCCTACAGCTCCCTTCCCCATGCTACCATGTCAGCAGCCTCATCAAGCTCAACAAGGTGTACAGGGACCAGATCAACAACTACCTGAACTGGGAGCCGGACTTCTTCAAGCGGGAGCAGCTCTGCCAGCAGCCCCTTGTCATCAGCCTCAGCCATCAGCTCTGACTCCTTCAAAAGCTCAGCCACTCTAGCTTCAGCTACAAGGACATCATGGACGCCAGGAAGGCTGCCAAATCCTCCATCATCGTCTCCAAGGGGCTCCGACAGCGCCGTCTTCACGGGGAAGCTCGGCCAGCCTGCCTCCAGCACCTGCAAGAGCTTGGACAGCTCCAACAGGCCAGCAAGCCCATCCCCGGGGGCGGCAACAATCTCCAGGGGTTCCATCCAGCCTCGTCTCCACCAGGGAGACTGCCCAGCCCATCTCCAGTGCCTCCAAGGGCTCCGTCAGCACCGCTCTCCACCTGGGAGCTCAACCAGCCCATCTTCAGCACCTCCCACCAAGCTCAACTCCACCCAGAGCCACCTCAAAAGGCCCCCCTCTAGTCAAGGAGAGGAGGGGCAAGAGAGAAGAGGCAGAAAGCCCACAAAGTGACTCAGGAAGGGCCCCCCTCCAGCTCTCAGGAGGCAGGGCAGGAGAGAAGAGCCAAAAGGGCCACCAAATGAGGCAAAAGGCCCACTCCTACATCTTCACCACCTTCTAAAGACTCAGCAGCCGCGCCGCGGATGCCCACTCACGTCTGCAAAGACTCCGGCGACGTCTCCAGGCTCTGCAACAGCGCCGGGGCCATCCATCGCATCTGCAAGGACTTCGGCAATGCCTCCAGGCTCCGCAGCAGCGCCAAGGCGAGCTACTGCACCCAGCAAGGACTTCGGCAATGTCCACAGCCTCATTGGCAGCGCTGCGGACGCCCACCATAACTTCATCGCCTTCTCAAGGCTCTGCAGCGACGTGCCAGGGCCACCCTCCGCGTCCGCAGGGACTCCAGCAGCGTTCACAGCCTCATCAGCGCCACGGATGCCCACCACGACTTCATCACCTTCTCAGGCTCAGCGTCAGCAGGGGCTGTCCACCGCGTTCCCAAGGGGCTCAGCAGCAGCGTCAGGCCATCCGCTATCCCTACACCATCCTCTCAAGACTCAAGTGCGTCTGGTGGAATTAGGGCTCATTTTTGACCTCATCTCTACCTCCCTCTGCCTGTTGTCCACTTTCCTTTCCAGTCCAGCTGCTCTTGGTTGGAAATTTGGCAGAGGGGAGTGGGGACTAGAAGCAGGAGTGGAGCAGATTGGAGGAGGGAGGAGGAGATGGGCAGAGCTGTGTGGTCCAGCAAGAACAGCCCCGCAGGCCAGCCCAGTGCCTACTCCTTGACCTGACTCCTCCTCCATCATCCATCACCCCCCCTCAAGGCCCCTTACTCCACTCTTTCTAGCAACCTCTTGTTTTGCTGGGTAGGGTAACCAGGAAATAAAAATCAACTCACTCTCTTTCCCCTTTGGCCCAACTGCTAAGTCGTATCTGTCTCCGAGCCCATTTCGCCTCTGCTTTCTTGCTCAAACCAAACTCTTTCCTCTTTCCCAGCTCTGCTTTACCTTTTGGCCAAATCGTAATGCAAAGCAACTGAGCTTGGGAGTGCCACTTGCCCCCAGGCCCAAGTGTGTCTATTCCACTCGCTCTTTGCTACGAAGATGCTGAAGGGGGGAGTGGAGAGTGGGGGAGGGGGAGGGGAAGGAGAGAGAGAGGGAGGGAGGGCAGGAGTGGGGAGGAGGAGTGCAGGCCCAGTCCAGCTCACTTACCCCTCACCCCTGACACACCTCTGCACATTTTCTTGCTCAGTGCATTTGCAAACTCTTATTTTTTTCTCTACCACTTGAGATACTGTCATTCTATTTCACTCCTCTTGGAACAAAAATTTGCTTTTTGGCATTACTGTTTGGTCAAGAGCCTTCTATTACTTCCTCACCTAGGTTCTTCAGCTTTTGCTACTCTTTTCTGTGATTGCTGGCCCTTAGCTTTTGTGTAGGATGCTTCAGCTTTTCTGGCCTCAGCAGGCGGGGAGTATATGTGGAGCGGAATTACCAGTTTGTGATGCCGCGCCTTCGGGCCTGATGTGCCCTTGTTTTTGCAGCCGCACTCAATCTTTGCTTCCACCCTCT
>JASANA010005002.1:0-18847 GCA_030248095.1 Ptycholaimellus sp. GST1_10
AAGTTTAGAAGAGATATGGCTACATATTCATTTTGTAGAGATTTTGTAAGGGATTATATGACCAAATTTCCTGAAAAGAGATTAAATTTACGTGAAGCTTTAAGAGGTGGTAGAACCAACTGCATTCAGCATTATATAGTACCTAAACCTGCTGAAAACAGATTGCTTTATTATGATTTTACAAGCCTATATCCAGCTGTCCAATATTGTGTAAATGGTGAAGAATATCCAATTGGGCACCCACGCATTTATATTGGTTCTGAAGTTGTACATGCTCCTAAATCACCTGATTGGTTTGGTTTTGTGTATCTGAAAATTTTACCACCTCAAAAATTATTCCACCCTGTTCTTGGGAGTATAGTTGAATCACGTCTTGTCTTCCATTTGTGTACAGCTTGTGCCAATGCTTCTGTAAAGGATCAAATACATCAAGAATGTCCTCATACTGCTGAAGAAAGAGCAATTACTGGAGTATTTTTCACCAAAGAAATTGATTTAGCATTAGAGTATGGTTATAGAATAATGGAGATTTATGAAGTGTGGCATTTCAGGAAAAGTAGCACAAAATTATTTAAAGAAATGATAAAAGCTCAGTATATAAACAAGGCTACTTCAAGCCCAGTTCCAGAGGATGAAGAGGAATATGAACGAATGCTCTACGAGTCTAGGGAATATTTAGGGATTGATTTGTATGGTTTGTATTTTAGTGTAAATCCAGCACTACGTGCACTAGCCAAATTTTCATTAAACAATATTTGGGGTTATTTAGGAAAAAGAATGGATGTAGAAAGTACTGTTTATATTATGTCTTATGCTGAATATTTGAAATTAAAAACAGATCCAAACATAAAAATCACTAGAGTAATGGTAACACCATGTGAAAAGGCTGTGATGATAAGCTATAAACCAATAATTGAGCCTATGAGTAGAACTGGAAATGTAGGTCTAGCAGCTTGTGTAACCAGCTATGCCCGTATAGCTTTGTATAAAGTTATAGCTAAATACAGTGAACATGTTGTATATTTTGATACTGATAGTGTTTTTCTGAATTTACCACCTAATGTCCCAGCACCAAAGTCTTCAATGTTGTTAGGTGGTTTAAAAGATGAAATTGCTGAAAAATTTGGTCCAAAAGCTTATATTAAATCATTTTGTAGTCTTGGTCCAAAAGCTTACTATTTTTCAGTATATGATGAAAATGGTGAATTGAAAAATGAAACCATTAGAATTAAAGGGATTAAATTTAATGAAAATACAGCAAATATATTAAACCCTGGAAAAATTATAGAAATGGTGAAAAATCAAAATGAAACTTGTGTACCTCAGTATTTAATTAGAAAAAATTTATTTATCAATAGAGTATGGAATGTTGAATTGTTGAAAAGAATTCAATTCCAAAGTGCTAAGCGATATATACCTAGTGTAAATAACCCAACTTTATTGTCTATACCTCATGGATATTGTGGAATTACATGGGCTGATGTGTTTAAATCATTTAATGATAGTATTGTAGATGATGGTGAATACACTGAATAAGGATGAACTGAGTCTGGATGACATACCTCTTTTGGCTTTGGAGAAAATTTATGCATATATGGATCCATATACTCTAACCCGCTGTCGTCTGCTGTCAAAGACCCAGCAAGGATGCATTGATTTATTTGGTCAACGAAGTCGGCGCAAAATTGAGTGGGATTGTATAAGTTTATATGAGGAGGAGGGGTATGTAACGAGTACTCTAAAAAAATCCATCTATCATGCTGTACCAGACCTTAATAGTTTTATAAATGTACAAATTCAAAGACGTGAGCGGCGGGCCAGCTATTACCATAGAAATGGTGGGTATTATAATTCACCTGAATATTTAGCGTCTATGGCAAAGTATGCTGCAGCATGGATTGGCGGTGGTGTATATAAATTCCTTAGCAAGCAGCACCTCCCAAGTCTGAAGAGAGTATCATCTGGAGTACATTTGTATGTAACTTACCCTGTTGGGAAGGAGGCTGGAAATGATAATTTGTACAGGTAATATTAAATGATATTATTATAGGTGTATATAAATTTTGTTTTTAGATATTGGCAGCATGTGCAAACTAGAAACCTGTACCTGGCGAAAATTGGACCTATAATGCTGAATACCATTCTATATCAAACATGGACTTTACGATTGCTATGTGATATCACTCTTTACCAGCTGGAATTTTCATACATAAATACACAACGCTTTGCTGATTTTCTGGCCTATTGTGGAAAAACAATTACACATCTCACAATAAGGTTATACACTTTTCTTTTTTTTGTATTTAATGCAATATGTAGCTATTATAGGTATTGTCGTGGTTTAGATTCCCTCTGCATCAATTCAGAAGAGTTTATACAACATCTCACCAGATATAGAGTGGACAATAAAGAGCTGAATATTGGTCTAAGGGTAAATAAGTTTGATATTTAGTAAATGTAAATACCAAGTAAATTTAAGGATGATGTTGAATCCACCTATTGTACTACCCTACTCAAGTCTTTTTGTCTACGGGATTACGTTTCTCATATTTTCTACACTGCACCGGCTCTTGAGCTTATGGTGCAAATTGAAAACATTTTGAATTTCATCAATTGGTAAACAATTTCAGGAACCATTTGGGGCATATGTAAGTAAAACATATGTAGATGACTGGGAATCTTTTGCTCATTTTGCTATGAATCCACAATTGATTAAAAAAAGCATAATATTTAACCAAATACCCATGAGTTATCTACACTTGTATACTAAAAACCTGGAAAAGGGTCTAAAAAGTGCCCTGTACTTTACACTACCTAGGCGACCTCATGAGCAACACATCCATATCATCACTGTTAGCTTTTAAGTGGTATGTGTGGGTTTGTATGTGTGAAATATTTGATTACAGAGACACTATGGTAACGCTCATATGGTGACACTACAAATGGCCATACCAGATGCTGAACCCATCAACTTTGTTCAAATACAGCTAAACACGTGGAATTGATTTTAATTACATGTGTATTTAGGTGGGTATCACCCTCACTGACCTTGATGTTATTTTAGAAGGCTCTAGAGTATTATATTATAGTTGAGTAAATTGCAGCTATGGCAAATACTTTAACCGGTGGCGATGGATTAAATTACAGTAAAATGATGGATATAACTTTTGAGGCAGGCGACAGCAGGAGAAAGAAGGCGAATAGCGTAAGAAGGCAAGGGGGGTGTAGTAAAGATGTGGCAATGTATCGAAAGTAGGCAAGGTAGGCTGTCAAACGAGTAGGTGTGCAAAAGGTAAGGCGTAGGCGAAGGGCTAGTCATGGGGGTAGGCGATGGAGAAAAAGGGCACCGTTGGTTCTGGGTAGCAGAGGTGTATTGGGCTAGTAAAGTGAGAGGGATGGCTGAAGTGAGGGTTTCCATGCTCAGGGGACAGGAGCTCAGGGGACATAGTACAAGGAGATGGGTAGGCAGGGTGGTGGGTCATGAGCCTAGGCGTCGGAGATGTCGTCCTCTGGGGCCTTGTGCCCGAGCTGGGAGCGGAGGGCTTTGCACTCGTTCCGGGTGGCGACGAGGGCCTTCTCCAGCTCAAGGCTCCGGTTCGCCTGTCTGACGACCTCGGCAGCGCGTGCCTGCATCTCGGCTCGGGAGTGCTCGGCGGCTCGCACTTGTCTCGACGCCTTGACTCGCTCCGCGGTGGTCAGGATGGCCTGCCTCGCTCCGGGGGGCAGATAGCGGGTGATGATGCCGTCGCTCTGGTGGCAGCTGTGGACATCCACGTAGTGCCGCTCCGTGGCCACCGGCTCGGTGCCCTGCTCCATGGCGACAGGCTCCATCAGCACACGGAAACTCGTGACAGTCTGGCTGTAGAAGTCGGGGTGTCGGGGCGGAGGTGTCGGGGTCCGCTACCTTGACACCCCAGGTGCACTCCAGAGTCTTTATGACGTCGATGGTCTGCCACTCGGCGTCCGAGACCGAGGCCACCACCCGGAGTGCTTCATTGAAGGCCTGGACTTCCTTTGGCTTGAAGGTCTCCCCGGTCTTGGACTTCTCATAGGGGTTGTGGTGGGCGGCCTTGGCTCTGGGGTTGGAGGAGGTCTTGGACGACAATGGAGCGGAGGGGCATTGGACCTGCAGGTGGCCGCACTCCCTGCAACTGCGGCAGCTCCGAGGGTCCATGCCCGCCTCCATTCGTCCCTCCAACTCGTCTGGTCCCGGGCTCTCTGCTCCCGCGTCGCGATCTCTGTCCAGAGTAGGCATCTGCGCTCCCTCCTGGCCTTCCCTTGACTGGAGTGCGCGGTCGAGAGAGAGGAGGGGCTCCGTCGCTCCGTCCGCCTCCTGATGTCCATAGCCAAGGGTGCGTAGGAATTCGGCCGTTGCATCGTCCGGCTGGTCTGGGATGTCGATGGTGAGGTCCTCGAAGTGGGGCCCGCTGTTGTCGCAAGCGCTGCTGCCGGGGCTCGCTTCTCCCACTTCCTCGTCCTCCTCCAGGTCCGACAGTGCTCGTTTGGGGGCTGGGACGTGGGACCAGGGATCCCATGGCTGGAGTCGACCGCTCCAGACTCTCTCTCCCCGCGGCTTGGGAATCACGCGCTGTCGTGGGAAAGGCATGCCTGGGCGCGGTAGGGACGGGTTGTAGGTGTAGACGGAGGTGAGGCCGGCCGCGGCGAGCATGCCCTGAGTCACCGACGCCACCTCCTGATCCTCCTCCCGCAGCTCTTCCTCGAAGGTCTTCTTCTTGGGGGCCATGTCCGACATCGCAAAGTCACACCGTTCACCGCTATTGGACCTCAACTCCACATCACTGTCGCACAAGGGGGCCCAGTATGATCGCGGCTCAAGGGGTTCTTCTGCAACGGATGGGAACGGCTCCGCCGAAACCCAATTCAAATCCACCTGGCTGGAGAAACAGGACTGTGGGGCCGAGAAATCTGACTCGTCTTGGGAGGGATGGGGAATGTGCTCCTCCAGGTCTGGGTCAAAGTGGATGTGGTTTGCGCACGCAGGTTCCCGCCAGATTTTGACCGCCTCTCCCCTCTTTTTGGCCTCCACTTGCCGCTTGAGAAATTCCATGAAATCCTGGTACGCCCCCCTTACTTTCCCTAGGTCGTTATCCAAATGGGCCAGCACACCTGTGGCCTTGATGTCCGCTGCATAGGTGGGGCAGCGTTTGAAGCGGTGACCCTCTGAGAGGCAGTAGAAACAGGCGATGGGGCCCTGTTGTTGGCCTGTTTTTAGTTCCTGCACCCTCGCCTCGTTGCCTCCGCCTCTCCTCACCTCCTGCCTTGGTGCGTAGCTCTGTCTGGCATGCATAATACGTTGGTGGTCTGCAGCGTGCCTCTGTAGGTGATCGATTGCGACTCCCCAGTCTACACGCTCTCTATATGCCAGAGCTCTGAGATCTCGAAGCACCACACGCACCGGCTCTGCCACTTCCAGATAGCGCATCAGGAGGTACTCGTGGATGGGACGATCAACAGGGGGTCCTAGCCCAGCCACCGAGACCTGTCTAGCCCATCTGCCTACTCGCGGTTCCGCATGTGCACCCATGTGCATGGCCCTGGAGAGGACCTTCTCATGCTGGGCGAGGGTGTAGGGTGCGCAAATGTTGACTGTGGACAGCATGTTCGACACCACCTCCTCCAACGTCATCGAAGGGGTCAACACCTGCTGGAGTCGATGAAGGAAGTTGATGAGAGCCGGGATCACTCCCGCTGCCTCTTCCTCCATCCACACTGGATCTGCCGAGTCGAAGTACTGAGGGAGGAGGCTCATTGATGGGGTGCGGAGGATGGGGTGGATGTCGAGGGCCAGGGTAATTCTGCCCAGCACCATCTGATACAGGTGCTCCACTCTCGCTCTCCTATCACCCACGCTCACTTCCCCACGCATGCAGTACAAGCTGCGCAACTCCTTCACCAGGAGTCTTATGATGAGTTGGATCTGCTTGGTCTGACGCGGAATCTGGCGCTCCATCTCAGCCAGGGCGGGGAGGGTGATCTTGAGTTGTTCGGCCACCGCCTTGGCTACGTCCGCGTGTGGGTAGCTGTGGAGCATGTCTATGTCCGATCCCTGCGCCCTTTGGAAGAAGCGATTTGCCATCTTCTCCGAGCAGAATCGGATCTCCAGCACCAAGGACGAGGCCTCCTGTCTGTCCTTGGACATTCTTGTGAGGCAGCCGCTGACTTCCAACACCTCCAGGGCCCGTTTCATTTCCTCCCGCTGTTTGGCCCAGTGCTGCGTCGCTGCCTGGCGGTCTGAGGTATGGCCGATTGGGTGCAGGCTCGTCGGCTGCATCTGAGTTTGAGGGGTCTGGTCGCGGCTCATCCAGGACGCCCTGTCCATCTGGGGGTTGAGGGGCTCCGTTCCGCCCATGCAGTGACTCTGTCAAGTCCAATTTGGGTCTTTGGAGTCATAGCTCCCATCGGCTGCCCGCTCCCCTGCTCTCCTTGTGGGTTCCATTTTGCCCATCCACTCGCCCCTCAGGGCTTGATTCGGGTCGTACGAGGTTGAGCTCGTTCCGGCTGCCCACTGGTCCTGCTGCCGCGTGTTTCCTGCCGCACTTCTTCTCTCTCGCTCTTCTGGGCACCTCCCTTCACGCGAGCCTCCCGGTTGTGGCTCCTGTGCTTTCGGGCGTCGTAGGAGATGAGCGATGGAGGGTTCCTCCGCCGTAGGGGGAAGGGTGGGGTCTGTAGTTGGAGGGAGGTCAGCGAGGTTGGGTGACGGCGGCAGTTTCACCTCCTTACTCACCTTGCCTCCTGACCATCTCCACTTCCTCTCCTCCTCCTTTCTGTCCCACCGCCATTGTGCAAGCATCATTGCATCCATGATGGGGAGAGCGTATTCGTCGTAGTCCTCCTCTGGTTCTTCCACGGAGATGAAGGGGATCGATGCCATCCAGATGGCGCCCTTGGTGACGCGGAATAGCTTGGCCAGCCAGAATGTCTGCACCGGGGTAAGCTCAGGAGGGAGGGGAATGCGCAGTAGGGGGACGTCAATCGCAAAGACGAACTGAGCCCAATAGCACGCCCATGCCACCAGCACATCTCCAGCGTCCCGTACATCTTCGTACCCTGCTCCTTGAAGTCGTCCATTCACCCAGCTGATCAATGCCACCCAATTCTGGAAGGGCATTGGCGGGCATGGGGTCAGATGCTCCCTGACCATGAGGGCTGTGAGGCGATCAAAGTGGGCGTCGGACTTGATGATGAGGGCTGCCTCCAGGTCCTGCAGTTCCCCGTCTTCCGCGCTTCTGCCCTTGTGAATGTCTTCTAGTGCGTTCAGGGCTGACAACGTCTGTGGGTTGGTGTACGGGCTCGTCACGTACGAGGCTTTCTCCTCTTCTTCCAATTCTGTGTCCAAAGCCTTGATGACGAGCCTCAGATTCATTTGTGACTTCTATGAAACATAAGAGTGTCCATTACTGTTTGACTGATTTGTTTAGGCAATGCCATTGGTTTTTTCGCACAGATGTTTGAAAAGAATGATGAAAATTTTATCTATCTTCGTGATGAAGAGATAAACGTTTGTGCTTATTTTTGTCTTTTGTAACTATAACTTGAGCTCAACAAGGTTTTTATCAACTCCGCAATCCGTGCAACATCCTAGGGATAGGCCATGCCAGGAATGGAATGAGGGGTGTCATCGGGTGCCATGCTTGGGTTGGTAATCAGGCTGCGCTGCTGTGCCAGAAGGCGGTGCAGCTTCGGCATGGTCTTGCTGCCGCTTGCCTGCAGGTTGGAAGCTCCTATTTTTTCACAAAATGGAGTTTAACTCAGTGGAGCATGAGACGACTTGTCTCATCAAGATACCTCAACATCAACAAACAACCCTCTTTTGGAAGTCAATGAGAGAATAGAAATGTGTGACCATAAAAGAGCTTGCTCAAATAGTTCCTGGTGCAGGAGAGGCAGGTAGTCCATTACCATCCAGCTGCGGAGGAATGCCTTAATATCAATTGCATCAAATCATAAGAGTTTGAAGTGGGAAAAAAGTGGTTTGCCTTGTCTGCGTATGTGCTATTTCAAAGTCTGTGGCAAAATCCTCACCATGTGAAACGCAGTATGGAGGTATGGGTGCCAGGGGAACTGCCGTACCTTCAAGAGAAGCAGATGTAGACGAGAAAGGTCACACTCCCCAATGATCAACAAGAGGGGCTACGGAACTGGCATTGAAGAGAACACGGAACATCAGACCTCAGAGTAGTGCTAGAGAGGAGTTGAGAGGCTGGGTGCATAGGGTAGAGGGTGTGTAGGGTGACTGGGGAGAGGGAGAGAGGAGAAAGAGAGGGAGAGGAGATGTACAGAAGCTCATTCTTTAATTCACTGCGGCAAAATACTATGCGGCAAAATCCTGCACCCCAACATTTCCATTGAGGCAACCATGAGAAGAAAAGAAGTCAGTGATCATAAGAGAGATTGCTCGAAGACTTCCTGGCGCAGGAGCTGGAGGTAGCCCATTGCCATGACGTGCATTGACAAGGTTGTGGAGAGCCACAAAACAGGTCATCTGAGCATTCCTCGCCGTTCCTTGCCAGAGGTGCAGACAGCTGGCCTGCGAATTTTAGCTTGGAGCCAGACGATGAAATGGCCTTCCACTAGCTCCAGCCGGCCCATTAACATGGGGAGAAAATTAAGCTGTGCATTTGAAAATGAGGATGAGATGGGGTAGAAAACTGGGCTGTGAAGAGTGTGGCAGTTTGTAAGTAGCTATCCAGTACATTATCCTGCTCTTCCATTGGAATGACGGACTTGATAGGCATTGATATTGCCCAGTGCAACAGACATCCAGTTCCTGACCCCACTTCTACCAGCTCAACGTCATATTTTACCAATTTGAGCATAGGCAAAATAATAAAGAGGTAACCAGCAATCAGCTGTTCAATCTGGAGATTCCATCGGTGCAGTTTGATCTGGAGATTCCTTCCCTTCAATTCAATTTGTATTGCAAAACAACAAAATAATTCAGCAGAGGAACTATCCAACACCCAAAGATTACTCTGGTGCATGGGAGCCTGTTTAAGGCGTGTAAGTGAAACCTCACCACCTCGGGTAGATTGGGCTTGCGCCTCTGGCTGGTTGATTGTAACCGAATTGCTTTTGACTTTGTTTTAACTTCCACAGTAGACGCCCAGACCACTAAAGCCATGGGCAAAGGTCATCAGTAGACGCCCAGACTGCTAAAGCCATGGGCAAGCGTCAGCAGTAGACGGCCAGAACGTTAAAGCCATGGGCAAGCCTCACCAGTGGATGCCCAGACTTCTAAAGTCATGGTCTCGCCCACGCCATTGCCTTGAGAGGTACCACCAGACCTCGCTGAGACCCTGAAAAAGTAAAAAAAAAATTTACTACCTTTTATCTTTCTCGAATATATTTTCTTAAATCCTTTTTTATTCTTTATCGAACTGTGTTTTTAGATATGCATAAATCGCAGTAGATCAAAAAATCGATTCCTTGTAATTCCATGGCTCAATCGAGTTTTCATTCACGCTGCACAGCATGAACAAGCGCTCATTCACACTGCGTGAATTTTGACGCAATGACAATATTTTTTTTGTTTATAACAATTCCGCCTCCTCGTTTAATATTTCTTAAATGCTTTTAAATTCTGTATTGAACCATGGTCTTATATAGCTATAAATCAAAATAGATCAAAAAATCGTTTCCTTGC
Source organism: Ptycholaimellus sp. GST1_10 (assembly GCA_030248095.1). NCBI lineage: Eukaryota > Metazoa > Nematoda > Chromadorea > Chromadorida > Chromadoridae > Ptycholaimellus > Ptycholaimellus sp. GST1_10. The sequence continues at coordinate 9,665 of JASANA010005002.1, forward strand.
AACTCCGCGGCGCGGACGAGCACTCAAACGCACCTATCGCAGCCTCGCGGCGTGGTCTGCGGCAAAATCCTGCACCCCAACAATTCCATTGAGGCAGCCATGAGAAGAAAAGAAGTCAGTGATCATAAGAGAGATTGCTCGAAGACTTCCTGGCGCAGGAGCTGGAGGTAGCCCATTGCCATGACGTGCATTGACAAGGTTGTGGAGAGCCACGACACAGGTCATCTGAGCATTCCTCGCCGTTCCTTGCCAGAGGTGCAGACAGCTGGCCTGCGAATTTTAGCTTGGAGAGCCAGACGATGAAATGGCCTTCCACTAGCTCCAGCCGGCCCTTTAACATGGGGAGAAAATTAAGCTGTGCATTTGAAAATGAGGATGAGATGGGGTAGAAAACTGGGCTGTGAAGAGTGTGGCGGTTTGGAAGTAGCTATCCAGTACATTATCCTGCTCTTCCATTGGAATGACGGACTTGATAGGCATTGATCTTGCCCAGTGCAACAGGCATCCAGTTCCTGACCCCACTTCTACCAGCTCAACGTCATATTTTACCAATTTGAGCAGAGGCAAAATAATAAAGAGGTAACCAGCAATCAGCTGTTCGATCTGGAGATTCCATCGGTGCAGTTTGATCTGGAGATTCCTTCCCTTCAATTCAATTTGTATTGCAAAACAACAAAATAATTCAGCAGAGGAACTATCCAACACCCAAAGATTACTCTGGTGCATGGGAGCCTGTTTAAGGCGTGTAAGTGAAACCTCACCAGCTCGGGTAGATTGGGCTTGCGCCTCTGGCTGGTTGATTGTAACCGAATTGCTTTTGACTTTGTTTTAACTTCCACAGTAGACGCCCAGACCACTAAAGCCATGGGCAAAGGTCATCAGTAGACGCCCAGACTGCTAAAGCCATGGGCAAGCGTCAGCAGTAGACGGCCAGAATGTTAAAGCCATGGGCAAGCCTCACCAGTGGATGCCCAGACTTCTAAAGTCATGGTCTTGCCCACGCCATTGCCTTGAGAGGTACCACCAGACCTTGCTGAGACCCTGAAAAAGTAAAAAAAAAATTTACTACCTTTCATCGTTCTCGAATATATTTTCTTAAATCCTTTTTTATTCTTTATCGAACTGTGTTTTTAGATATGCATAAATCGCAGTAGATCAAAAAATCGATTCCTTGTAATTCCATGGCTCGATTGAGTTTTCATTCACGCTGCACGGCATGAACAAGCGCTCATTCACACTGCGTGAATTTTGACGCGATGACAATATTTTTTTTGTTTATAACAATTCCGCCTCCTCGTTTAATATTTCTTAAATGCTTTTAAATTCTGTATTGAACCATGGTCTTATATAGCTATAAATCAAAATAGATCAAAAAATCGTTTCCTTGCAACTCCGCGGCGCGGATGAGCACTCAAACGCACCTATCGCAGCCTTGCGGCGTGGTCGACCACAGAAATTTGGCTTGACTGCGCCGCACGGCATGCTCAACCCCTAGACCTTAGGGTCAACCTCGCCGTGCGGCGCGGTCGACCCCTCCATCATAGGGTCAACCTCGCTGCACAACGTGGTCGACCCCTAGACCCCAGGGTCGACCTCGCCGTGCGGCGTGGTCGACCCCTCGATCCCAGGGTCCACCTCGCCGTGTGGCGAGGTCAACCCCTCGTTCCCAGGGTCGACCTTGCCGCGCGGCGAGGTCGACCCCGTGGCGCGGTCGGACCTTGCAGGGGTCGACCGCGCCACGCGGTGTAATCAACTGCGCCGTGCGGCGAGGTCGACCCCAAATCGGCTGCGCTGCGACTTTTTAAACCTAAATTTCTAAAAATATTGTTGACAACTTTGAAAAACTGATTACACTATCGTATTCAGAATAATTTTCTACATCTAGAACATCCTCTAGATATCACAAAATCAATCCACATACGTCAGGATTTTAGTTCGCAGCAAGAAAAGTCACTCGTGGCGAGGTCGACCCAGGTCAACCTCGCCACATGGTGCGGTCAACCCCTCCAAAATCAAAAACGACGCGATTGCGCACGATTTTGTTGACAAAATTATCTCCTCGTTCTAAATCTGGTCTCAGATCGCGCGCCCGAGCTCTGTGTGAGGAATGGTATCGATTTAAATGAGGTCGCGGTGAGGTCGGACTTTGCCGGAAATTCGCGGCGAGGTCGACCCTGCGGCGCGGACGGTTCCCACACCGGTCTGGTTCCTTTTGCATTAAAAAGAGCATCACCTAATTAACTAAAGCTCATGACCCATTGCCAGAAAACATCAGAACTCTGAAGATAATCTCTCAAAACCATTTATTCGAACTCCTACTCCTCCTCCAATTTTAAAGTTTGCAGAAAAGAGACCACATTTGGCTTGCCAGTGATACCAGATATTGTCAAAGCCTCACAAGAACCTAGCAAGTCTCGAATACAACATCTTTTACGCCTAAATACCTTTCAAGGATTTTACAAGTCTTACATTCATTTAAGTCGCTAAAATCTAATACCAACATAGCGGACAAATCTCTCGGGCATGCAGGGGCTGCTTCCAGCGTTGTTTAAAGAGTCATATATTCGATATTACATTGTCAAAAAATTGACGTTACAAATGCGATGGGACCAGTTAATGAGAACCAGTTAAACCACTTCGGAGTTAATGAGGCAAAAATTAGCTTGTTAGAGGAAAAGCTAATCAAAATCTGTTAAGAATTCACCATTTTCGGACATAGCCAATTTTCAGCCTTTCTACCCAAACAAGTAATGTTACAAATGTTCTGGAGCCGGGTATTGATAAATGGCCAAGAGCCTAATATCCAAAACTTATAAAAAAAACCAATTCTAACTCATTTTTAATTTATCTTGTGTTGTTTTTAGGTGGCTGCGCATCTCTTGGCGACAGCTGATAATACTTTGTCAGTGTTCACAGTGGATGAGGAATATATTTTGAAAAATCATGTAGTTCTGTAATAACAGCTGGCTATTTCTGAATCTGTTGTTCTGCGATGATCAAGTCAATCGTGTCAAGCAAGTCGGCCTATTATAAAGTAGCATAGATAAACGATTAGTGTAATAAGCAAGATATTATCGGTTGTGGGGTTTCAAGCTCCATAAGCTTCATATACGGGGAACCACTTCCACATCAAGCTGACTCAGTCACCAGCCTCGCAAGCTTTCTCTCTCTTACTCCATCGCACTGCTGCTTGGACTGCTTGGGCGATCTGATAGCTCCCCACACCATCACCTCAACAACAAGTATATGGCGCAGAGCGCAATAGGTGACCGCGGAGCTTCACAGCCCACAATTTCCCAGACAACTTAGCAGCTTACAATTCCATTCTTAATTTACAGTTTTTAATGCTCATTTGCAATTTGTTTTTTATAAAAAAGTAATGTTTCGAATGCTCCGGGACCGGTTCCACCCATTCAGATCTTTCTATAATGTTATTACCTTTTAGCAAAAAAAGTTTGTCCCAATCCATTGAGAATTTGCCATTTCTCATCATACCCCATTTTTTCACCTTTCTACCCAAAAAAGTAATGTTTCAAATGATCCGAGACCGGTTCCACCCATCCAGATATTTCTAAAATGTTATTACCTTTCAGCAAAAAAAAAGTTTGTCCAAATCCATCAAGAATTCGCCGTTTCTCAACATACCCCATTTTTAAACCTTTCTACCCAAAAAGTAATGTTTCAAATGCTCAAATTCAGGTACCCCTCCAGATCTTCCTAAAATAGCATTACCTTTCAGGGAAAAAAAGTGTGTCCCAATCCGTTGTGAATTCACCCATGGACAGCATTTCCAGACACATATTGGGCTTGCACGAACAGAGCTTTAGCGAAGTGTCAGCGCCAAGCCCCTCTTTTCGACCCAGGTGTATGTTTTGAGGGTTATTGCTAGATCTTAAATTTGATAAGGCTGCTGCTCGTCACAGAAGGCTCCAATCGCTCAAATTTGTTCAACATTGGAAAGAGCAACATCGAATTGACTATAGTTTATATTTTGAGTTTTGCACAAAACGTTTGATTTTAGGGTGAAAAACGCAAAAAACCATATGTCCGAACTCCTTCTTCTCCTTCTTCTTCTTCTTCTACACATCTATTCAATGGACGATAGTAGTTATTCATTTCTCCCCCCCCCCCCCCCCCCGCCCTCCCCGGCTCCCTAGACCTCATATATTTCTTTATTCATAGCTCTTTAGTTACACGAATGAGCCATATGCACCAGTGGTGTAGTGGTGTAAGCTATTGGACAGCAAAATGAAACTGGCAGGTTCGAATCCATTTCAATCATTCATTTTGAATTTTGTGTATTTATAGCTGAGCAAATAACTGGTACAATCAGCAGATCAAAAATTGCTCTACGTATGAACCAAGAAAATTTCTCAAAAATTTCTTAGTTTGCCAACAATTTTTTTTTGAAACTGTAAGGTGCGTGACTCCTGTCTGGAGCGTAGCCATAACATGGCAGCTCCTGCACCTTAGATCTTGCTCTGAGATCAGTCTCTTCTCTTGCTTCCTCATGGTAAACCTCCTGCCCTCCTGCCCATGTAACCGCACTACAGATCCTTACAATTGGTTTTGATCGACTAGGCCTAGTCCTCACCCTAGCGCAGCGGCATCCAGGATAGGGTAGTGAGAGCCCCTCGCAACCTGGCTCTGTCGTTGGGTTTGAGACTAGCTCTAGGAACTCCGAGCCACAAAAAGGTCACTCTCCCCTCCCCCCCTCCCCTCTCTCCATCCCCTCCTCTCTTCCTTCTTCCCCTTCTCCCGCTTTCCCCACCTCGCCTTCAGGCTGTACGCCGAAGCAAGCTGAAGTCCACAAAGACTGAAATGCCTGATTTCGATGGTGACACCAATGATCTCCCGGGCCGCACACCCCCTCCTCAATACCACCTGATGGGCCTCAAAGCCTATGAGGGTGATGGAAATGCCACGCAATGGCTGACCCGTTTCGCAGAAATTGTGCACACAAAAGGCCAAAACCAGGATACCTGGCACACACTCATTGTCCCCTATTTGGAGGGCCCTGCGTTAGATGCCTACAGAGGCTTGCCAGACAATGCCCGAGGAAAACAGAGTTACGACGTGATAAGGAGAACCTTAATAGCAACTTTTGACAGTTCTCCGGAAGTTAACCGACTGTCAGTCTGCGAAGGCATCATCCAGCAGTCCTGAGAAAAAGTCATGGCTTTCCTAGCCAGACTTCGAAAAGTTGTCGAACAGCATTTTCCAGTCAGTGGAACTTTCCTGGCAGAAACGCAGGAAGTGTTGCTAAGGCAATTTTTCCTAGGAGGCCAATGACATGAGCATCGATTTGCGCTTTTGAACAGCGGGGCAGCCCCAGCCACAGTGGCCGAATGCGCAGTGGCAGCAAAGAGGAGCAAAGATCTGTTCGGCACCCAACAATCAGTCACCCAGCTCGGCTTCACCTTTGGCCAGCAGGACTTAGATGCTCAGCCAAGGAGCAGAATCCCTTGCACTAGAGCAAGGGAGAGGCAGAGGAAGAGGCCGATGGTCTCAAAGAGGCCGGGGGCAAAGCAAGCCTGCCGCTGCATCCGCAAACCCTACAAAAAGCCGCTCAAACACCCCTGTCTCGGAAGCTAAAATCTGTTTCTGGTGTCACAGGTAAGGCCACATACTGACCAACTGCTGGGCTTTGAAGGATTTCATGACAATGGTGAAGGGTGAAACCAATGAACCTTGCTCCGAATTCGTGCCTAGGTGCATTTCATTCACCCCCCAGTATCAAGAGTGCTCGCAAAGCGTTCGGGGAGGCAGAAGCTCAGCAGGACGGTGCTTAGTGACCAGAGGACAGCAGCAAAGCAGGGGGCAGTGGCCTCAAACCTCCCAGCCAAGAGGAGGAGGGAATAAAGTGCGTTTCCAATGGCAGGTAAGTTTCCTAATGGAGACAGAGCCTGAGCCTGAAGAGGTGGAAAAGGAAGCGGCAGAAGGCGACGCTATCAACCCTTGGGACTGCCACGAAGCGGAGGAGGAAGAGGCTGAGGAATATTTGGAGGAGGTTGATGAGTGAATTCAAGACGCTATGAGTAGCACACACCCAAGCCGGCAAAGTAAGCTCTCTGTGTGTGTGTTGACATAGCGGGGGGGCATTTGGTTTCGGGTGAGTTGAGAGAGAGGTAAGAGAGACTCAAAAAACCGGTAAAAAAGATGCATAGCATGCTTCAAAATTTAGCCTGCCTTGCAGGAAATATGCCTCAAGTCGATAGTGAAAGGAGGCCAGAAGTCAAAACAGTCGATTTCAGAAATGCTAGGTACTCCCATGGGAATATTTGCCAGCACTGGTTGGGAAAAAATATATACAATGGCTGCAAGCCTCTACCAACCCACCTCCAGCATTAACGCTATGCTTTCCTGCCAGGAAGACAGGAGAACACCAGGAATAAATCACATTGCGCCCTTTTTAGTTGGCAAGCTAATAATTAACAGCGTCTGCTTCTACTATGAGTTGGATTTCATGAAAAGAATTTGGCAAAGCCACAGTTGCTGCAGCGCAAACCCCCCTCACTTAAAAGAATAGCACAAATCCTACCACTAGCCTTCTCGTTGAGGTTTCAGAACCTGTTTTTTACAAAAACTGCTGACGCCAGCCTTGATATCAGTTCAAAAACCCAGACTCATACAAGAAAATATTTATCAACTTGAAGCAAAACCTTTCGCTCATGCGAAGATGAAATAGATTTACAAAAATTTATTTTATCCCTTAGCAAAAGCGCTGGTCAATAAGACAGCGCCATAGTAGAGGTACACCTCTCTCTGATGTTTCAAAAATGATGCTAAAGAACTTCATGCTTGTGTTTCATTGATTTATGCCATCTGTGTTCACTCAAATCGCAAAATTAAGCTGAAATATCACCGTTGATGAAATGCTTAGTTTGTAGGCTGAGCAAAATAAAAACGCATAAATTAGCCTTTGTCAAGCGTTCAATGAAACGGTATAACCCAAACAGCTAGAAAAGTGCATGGGAACAAGAGTAGTCAAAACATTCAGGTTCTCAGCATGGATGATTAACTGTTATGTCTTGAAGCTGCTAGGACTCAGCATATAAGGAAGGAGAAATCGCCATTCTGCATCAACTCCCTCATCAAGCTCACCTGGACAGCTCAAAGACCATTGTAGTGCTAGCTGTGGTTGCAGACAGACGTCAACCCAGCTTTCACTAGCAATGGCTTTGTGCTCTTCCTAAGCCCAATCGGAAAGCCCAAACTCCATTGTAGTGCCAACTGTGGTTGCAGACATACGCCAACCCAGTTTTCACTATCAATGGCTTTGTGTTCTTCCAAACCCCTAGACCTCTTCTCCTAAACCCCATGGCGCAACCTCGCCCACTTCCTCCTATGCAACCTGCCCAAGCCCTATGGCAAGGGGCAGCCCCTGAACGCCCTTTCGCCGAGACACTTCCTCTACTGGAGGAAACCTTCAACTACCATGTCCTCGATGCCCGCCGTGCACCCACTCAACACAAGATAAACAAAAGCAATAAAAAATAGAACAAGGGAATCAAAACTGAATAGGCAATGGATCAATGAATCGTCCCACACCAGAGTTCCCCTCCAGAAATGGACGGGGATGACGCCCAGCGGGCAGGTCTACGCCTGCTCTCCCATGGCCTCATCTGCGGCCAGTACTACGAGCTGGTGAGCAGCAGAGCCATCGGGTGGGATGCTGCCATGTGCCTCCACCGCAATGACAATCAACGCCTCTTGGCACTCAGGGTGAGGCTTTTCATTCCCATTCAATCAGCTAACTCATCTGCCTCTAAAAAGGCCTGTCACCAGGCCGGCCTAGGTCCTCTGGCAGAGGAGGAGGAAGCCCGCCTCATGCCAGACCCGAAGGAGGAGAAAGCCGGCAACGAGCTCTGGCGGGCAGAGAATGCCCAGCCCATCGACATCCATGGGTCCAGCCTGCGATGGCTGCTGTCCAATGTGGAACCAACCGGACCCAACGGACCCGTAGTTTTATTTTACCTCTCAAAACTTTCCGTTGAGGCTAAAAGGGGCATCATTTGCAGATCAAGCAAGCGGCGAGGCAGGCGGCGAACACCATTGAGTGCTGGGGGTTCAACCTGTACGACCTGGTGAAGAAAATGGCTTCACCAACTGCTGCGTCAAGCCCATCCTCCTGACCGCTGAGGCCATCGGATGCACCATCATCCAGGCCAACCTCCACCTCAAACGAAACCACGTGCACTTCTACCAGACCCAGTCCCGGGTGACCAACCTCGCCACAGGCGAGGAAGCCAAGATCTACTACAGCAACCTGGACACCGTCATCGCCTCCTACCATCTGCTCATGGCCGGAGACGTCGTCAACCTGAGCCCTAAGGTTTCACTAAACAGAGTTAGCTTCTTTTGAGCTAAGAAAACGTAATTGATGAGCAGGTTCTCCGCCACCTTCCGCCATGACCTGTGATAGTCGAAGGGCCACATGAAGAGCAGCTGGGAGAGCAACCCAATCCCCAGCCTCTGCCGCAGGATCCAAACCAGGTGATTTTAGTGTGTACCATCCATTTGCATAAAAGAGGGAGTTTCTGACATGCAGGCAAGTGGCAGCCAGGCCATGCCGATGCTACACCGCTGTCTGGCACAGCAACGCAGCCTGATTACCAACCCAAGCATGGCACCCAATGACACCCCTCAATCCATTCCTGGCATTGCCTTCCCCTAACCTGTGGTGTTGGTTGCAGGTTTGATAAAGAATTTGTTGAACTCAATTTGCATTTATCAGGACAAAAATAAGTGCAAAACGCTTATCATATCGGCATAAGTATTTAGAATTATTTCCATTAATGAAAAACACGAGAATTCAAAGTTACCAAGTAAGAATACTTTGTAATCTGGTTCTCAAGAAAACCCAAAAGGCCTAAGCCTTAAAACACTTAGTCTGTAGTCACGTGGCTGAAAAGCTAAGCAGCTAGTAATAACGGAACATACCTCTCATTGAATAGATAGATCGGCACAAAAGCTCTGCTTAGGTCCAGCTACTTGACAACCAATTAGCTTCGGCTTAGCGGAAGAAAGAAATTCAAAACAACTTTACAAAAAAGCTAATTAACAGACTTAGGCAAACCGAGAAAGTACAAAAAACTCGCTGATGTTTCACTGAGGACACAAATGATCACTTTGTGTTGGACAGGCGATTCTTTGCCTCCATAAGTACGCGTACCAAAAATA
>JASANA010005005.1:0-21074 GCA_030248095.1 Ptycholaimellus sp. GST1_10
TTTCATATGGTAACAGGTTTATTCTTGCGGTATGCGAGAGATATGCGTTGAAGTTCAGGCTTAGAACTCCCCTCCTCTTTTTGCCGCTCCACATGTTCAATTATACCATAGATGAGCGCTTTTAATTCCCTCTTATGTTTCACCTCATTCAAGCCATTGAGGGTCGCAATCCGATGCCCTGTTGATAGTAAAACACATGATCGATAAAATAATCAATCTTTGCGCTACACGTCATCGCAACTTGGCTGATATGAATCACCTCTGTTGCATCCCTTCCAAGGATATGAATCCCTAAAATTTCCAACGTATCTGCATGAAATAGCATTTTAAACGTCACAGAGTCATTCCCAGCAATTGTATTCTTTGCAATCTCATAGTAATAAGATCTTCCCACTTCACATCGAAACCTCAACGTTTGCAGTTGCTGCTCGGTATACTCACAGGAAGAAATTTCAGGAATCGTATAAATCTATGGGATAAAAATTAGGTGAGGGGTGGGTTTCAGCCCCAAAAGCGTGACGAGCAGCAAGACCCTTTGTTCCATGCTCGTTGATGCATGCATAAATATTGGGCATAATTGTTTGAAAAAGGGCATTCACAGGAATATGCCCCTTACTATCGATAGATATCCCTATATTTTCACTATGAAGATTATTCACAATGGCACCGCGGCCCAGGGCATATAAAAGCGTTGAAGTTCCATCTTTAAACTTTAATTATGCACTATCTTTATGCCAAACAATTTCTTTAAAATCTTAGTTTCCCAAAACATGTGATGCTCTTCTTGCCGCATCTACCCCCTCTCTTGAATAAAGCCTCAGTAAAATGATCAGTATTCTTTATAAATTTTCTATAAATAAAATTGCCAATATATTGACTATATATTGTGTTTAACGGCGCAACATAACAAACATGTGAATGAAAATCGATTTAATGAAAATCGAATAACAAATTAAATCTGCCAAAATAAAAAGACAAAAACCAAATTGATGTATTGTAAAAACTCATAGATTAAGTATTTGAAGTTTTCAAACCAGCACCACTCTGAGTACTTGATATGCCTTTTGTATGCTTAACTGAATCTTGCCTTTCCATCAATGCCCTTGTTTTCACCTCATCGTCGAAAAAATCTGCATCCCACTGACCTGGTGCTGCTAATTGCATGTTTTCTATTTTAGAGTTGCGAGCCCAGGTTGATTGTTTTATATTGCAGTTTGATGGGACATTACTACGCCGACTTGGGGTGACCTGTATTATATTTGAAGCAGTGTCTTCTTGAGTTAAGGCATCTCCTGCGTCTGACCTAGCATTTTTCAAGAGAAAATCTTGTGCAGCTTCATCTTTCAGCACCTTAAAATAGTCAAATCCAACAATGCTCCAAACTATTGAAAGAAAACTGTTAGCCAATAGTCCAAAGCCAATTGCCACATTCCACATCCAGGCATAACCAGTTAAGTCGCATATGGTATTCTCTCGACAAGCAGAAGATCCAAGCCAGCCAAAGACCAGGCCAGACATTCCAAATTCTGCCACTGCCCGGAGTGATGTGCTAATAGCATATAGCAATACAGTGCATGGCGTTCTTAGGCATATTGATGAAATTGCTAAGAGTATTGGAACCATAAATACAATTAAAATTGCTGCCATAATCAGCCACATGTTTGCATGCGTTTTTTGGAATGCAATTAATGCCCCAACAATTATTGAAATTGTTATCATGACATGGAATACCAAAATGAGAGCAAAACCACTGGTTCGGTTGATACTGTATCCAAAACATTGTTCTAAAAGAGGGCCATCACCATGTCTATTTTTGTGAGCACAAAACTCTCGACAATAGTTTTTTTCCATTTTTGATTTCTGATGTTTTATAGTCAGATTTTTAAAGAAATGAGAACCATTAGCAAACGTAGTTGGTGCAACACTAAGTAGGTGACAACATTAAAGTAGACAAAACTCGAGGAAATAGTGAGATGTTCTCTAGGTTTTTCGCGTCAGTGTACATTGTGGATGATGGGCAATTGCCAGCTATTCGCCCCCCTCCTCCCTGTCGCTTCTCCACCTTTCTTACAGGCCCCCATCAGGTCAGACAAGCCCTGAGAAACTGCAAACCGAAGCTGAGTCATGGAGTTGATGGCTTTCCTATGTTTCTCCTCAAACAGCTAAGCCCCGCCATCTGCCTCCCCCTTTCAATGCTTTTTGACCTTTGCTTGGCCTGCAACGAGTTCCCCGACCAGTGGAGTCAGAGCATTGTCATTCCAGTGTACAAGCGAAAAGGAGACCCCTCCTCCCCCTCCAACTACAGACCCCTCTCTCACCTCTGTTATTTGTAAAATTTTCGAGAAAGTTTTCAGCACCCAGCTCTCCACCTATCTTGAGAAGAACAGCTTGCTTTCCCGGCGCCAATTTGTCTTTCGCAGCAATCGCTCAACTGCTGGACAGCTTTTGCATTGATTTAATGAATGGAAATCCGCCCTTTCAAGTAAGCAGCCCGCTGATGTGCTGTACTGTGCCGGTGTGGGAACCGTCCGTGCCGGACGGTTAACCTTTAACAAAAAGACAAGCTAAGAAGAGAATGATTTGGAAGCAGAGGCAGATGCAGTCGAGTGCTTTTTATGGCTAGGCCGTAGACTGACTAGATCTAATTTAACACAAGAACACACAAGCACCATTGTACAACGATTTTAAGAAAACATCAATTTCAGTAATCAGCTACGATTTGGAAAACTGCACATTTGACAGATAGAGCTGTGCAAATGTATCTGAGTACAAAATTTTGCCATTTCAAATACAACATCAGATAAACATCAAAATAAACCAGCTATTGCGCTCTGCATGATTATGGGTGCTTAAAAAATTTAACTTGAAACAAATATTAGAAATCTATTTGCCCAGAATGACATGTACGCCACTATAGCATTTGTGAGATTTTTAAATATCGCATGCTCTATTGGAGGACAATTTTTTTTGCATTTGGTCCAGGAATTTGCACAAAGAACACTTGCTGTCATGATTGCTATATCAGAATGAATGGGCATTTATCAGTCACTTCCGATATGTCAAATGATGGTTTTTTTGAACTTATAATTCCTCTAAAACACTTATGGCCAATAATTATTGCTTATGGTTTGTCATTAATAGCATCATTAATATGCATTGTACTTCTAATAGTTGGAAATCGATCTTTTGTTAAAGGAACTTATAATAAACTGTGCTATGAGATTTATGTTGACAGTATTGGCTTTATTGTCACCATAATGTCAGCAACTTTTAGTATGGTATGGTCATTCCAAGTCTTCAACATCACTGAAAATGATAATGTTATTGTCAGGGGCTGGCTTTCTGGATCAATAAGCCTTTTTTCAGCATCTTTCCTTTTTATTATGGATATTGTATTAATATATAGAGAAATCATGAGGCTCAAAAATCGCTGGGACTACAGCCTTTGTATGGTACCAAATCGCATGATAAGAATGGTCACTTTCTGAAACACAAGATGGGGAGATGAGCCTAGCAACTTAAACATGAAAAATTAAAAAAAAATTGTTTGTGAAAGGCTAAGTTTAATTAGGTAGAAGTTTTTAGTTTGATAGTTATGCGCATTAATTTTTTTGGATTATGTGTATGTATTTGTTCAATTACAAGTACTGTATACTTAACAAGGTATTATCGGCTATCGCCAATAGATGCGCGGCCTTGTTCTACTTGATAAGCAATAAAATATATAATCACCAAGTCGGCTCAAGAAATGACATTCAAAGGTACAAAGTAACAAATAGGTCTAGGTATATTTTTGGTTTCTGAGGCCTTTAAATGATAAACAATACTCTAAATAATAATAATTAATATGTTTATTCTATCCAAAGTGTAAGCACAGTAGTGAAATGATCACAAAATTTCTAAACGTTTCGAAGTTTTATCTTCTTCATCAGTAAACAAGATTTCTGTCACTTGTCAGAGCGAACAATGTAAAAACTATTAATAATAATAATAATAATAATAATAATAATAATAAATAACTAATAAAAGTAAAATGCAAGTTTTCGAAAAAAATTCGAATTTCGAGGTCTCCATTTTCGAGGTTTTTTGATCATAAATCCAGAACCAATCAAAATGATGTCATGCGCAGAAAAACCCTCCTAGCGACCACCCAGACGGACCTTCATGCAAAATTTCAGCCAATTTCGTTAAAAAACCGTGTAGGCCGGGCTCTGGAACCATATATATTTAAATATATATATAATTTTGTCTTTCTTTCTTTCTTTCTTTCTTTCGTATGGACACAAGCTCCAATGCCAGCAACGGGACACCCATCACCACAATGGACGGCCTTCCAACGCAGGGCGATGTCGACGACCAGCCATGGCCTGACCCACCAGCACCCATGCATCAGGCATACACCAACTTGAACCACGCATCACAAGCCATTGCTCTTGTGAATGCCCAACTGGAATGTCTCTCTCCACAGATGACCCCCGATGTCTGTAGCTCCAATGACATCATTAATGGCTACTCTTTCAACCCGATGTCAAATACAGGCTACAGCGGAAGCAACGGCAGCCGCCAATGGCAGCACAGGCATCCCTCCCCTGACAAGCAGATGGCCAGGGGAGAGTGGAGATAACCCTCCTCACCCTTCCCACATATGGTGCTGACCCAGAGCCAGCAAGCACTGCATCCATTGTACATAAAAAAGAACCTCACCTTACTACAAGGACTCCCCCAAGTCCAGCCCTACGAAGCACCAACAGCGAACCTACTACAGCCATGGCTCCATCCTCAGACGCCTGGAACCATGTTCATATGATGGGGAACCCATTGCCGCTAGGCTACCAGTCTAAAGTCGACTCTGGGGCAGTAGAAGGAGAGGTGGTTCCCAGCATTCACTCTGTCATTGGGCTACCAACCCCAGGATACAGCACGGTACCGGTCAACGCTCTAACATTCCCACAACGACCTCCAAGCTACGAAGAAAGTGGAGGAGCGCCGCCGCTCAGAGCTCAGTCCACCCCTAGGACCTTTCTTTGTCTGAACAGCAATGGAAATTCAGCCACCGTACACCCACCCCCACCCATCGCGGCATGCAACCACATGCCCAGGATCTTTCTTCCCCTGGCTACTGGAACTGGGTGACCTGCACAAGGAACTACCCACTTTGGCATCGAACCTGAAGACAGCTCAAATGACCAGAAGCCTCGCTGAGCTTCCCCTCATGGTGTCCAAGCTATGTCTACACTGCAGCTTCCGGACTAAATTCACGAAAATGCAGAGGATCCTGCAAAACCTACCCAACTTGAAGACTCTGGGACTCTACAACGTCGATTGGGAGAAGGAGAGAAGAGACGAATACATTATGCTGCTTTCACAACTCACCTCCATCACGCACTTCAAGACGGACCACCACACCTTCAGGACCCTATGCTTGCTGGACAGCTTCCCCCTGGACGACGAATTCCCAATGGCTAAGAGGGGACTCCTGCCACCCAACATCAGGACCTTCCGCCTCTGCTACATCGACTCATTTGGCTTTGGAGCCAAAGGGGACACAGACCCAATACCCCGATGCCGGCGCTTCGGAGGAGCCAGACTGGTGAGAATGGCGAGGTCAATGACGACAGTTTGGCTCCCCTTCACTCTGGAGCTAAACCGAATCATCCCACTCGACGAAATGACACATGTCTTCCAACGAGAACATCGCGAATGGCCAAAGGACCTCCTTATCCAGCAGTTCATCCTTCCCAAGAACTACTACCGCTATGTCTTCTCTCGACAACCAGGAGAAGAGGAGTGGAAGGCAAATGACAACAGGCGCACGGCGTCGACAGTCGCTCATGGGACTAGAGCAACCACTCTGGACCCATCTTACCCTTCTTTTGCCTCTGCCCCTACTTCTCTCCATTTCGCTCTTTCTCTCCGTGGTCTACATGCCTCCCCTTTTTTCTCTCTCATGGCTCTTCTACTCTCACTGCTACTAGTGCTTCGGAGAAAACACCGGAACTGGGAAGAGAATGCACAGTTCAACAAGCAACTCTGGAGGGCCAAAAACGGGAGGAGTACGCCGAAAGAATGTCAAGCAGTCGCACAACAATGTAACCGGAGTAGCTTCAACTCAGACAGGAACTGAACAGCTGACATAGTGAACAGCCAATTCTCATCATCCTCTGCTCTGCTTAGCTCAAATTCCAACTACGACTAATCCTCCCTGTTGGAGAACACGTTGTCCCTGTTGGTCAACACGTTGAAAAGACAAACTAAGGTAGTGGCTTGTTGTAGCTGAAAAGCAATCACTGGCTAGAGGAATCGCTGATCATGCAAACTATGCCAGAGCAACGGGCAGCCGACATGTCTGCCGCCTTGCCTATCTCTGTCTCCCGATGCTACAGATGCCAAAACAGCTTTGATCTGGTCGACAAGCTAGCCTGCAACCAATGCGGATGACACCAGTGTCCGACCTGCGCTCAGGAAGAACTAGGCCTGATCCTTGGGTCGAATGACACTGAACTAGTCATGATGGTCTGCCATCAACTACTGGATGTCAGCTCCACCTCGTATCAGTGCCCAGCTTGTACCCGCACCAGCAACACTTCGTGGTGCCCAGTCATGGAACAACTCGTTGCACAATGAGTCTTCCACCTGACGAATCTAGAGACCCTACTCACCCATGAAGAGAACGGTGAATGCAAGAAACAGTGTCTTGCTGCTTGTCATGTTCTTTACCAAGAAGCCTGCGCCCTGCTGAGTTACCATGAAGGTCATCCTCCACCGGAAGCTGTCACTCGCAAGCCAGACATGGGTGAACCCCCTCGTATGGTCACAAGTTCCAACGCCAGCAATGGGACACATGTCACCACAATGGATGGCCTTCCAACGGAGGGCGATGTCGACGACCAGCCATGGCCTGACCCACCAGCACCCATGCATCAGGCATACACCAACTTGAACCACGCATCACAAGCCATTGCTCTTGTGAACGCCCAACTGGAACGTCTCTCTCCAGATGACCCCCAATGTCTGGAGCTCCAATGACATCATTAATGGCTACTCTTCAACCGATGTCAAATACAGACTACAGCGGAGGCAACGGCAGCCGCCAATGGCAGCACAGGCATCCCTCCCCTGACAAGCAGATGGCCAGGGGAGGGTGGACAGTACCCGACCCACCCTTCCCACATGGTGTTGACCCAGAGCCAGCAAGCACTGCATCCATCGCACATAAAACAGAACCTCACCTTACTACAAGGACTCCCCCAAGTCCAGCCCTACGAAGCATCAACGGCGAACCTACGACAGCCATGGCTCCATCCTCAGACGCCTGGAGCCATGTTCATGATGGGGAACCCATTGCCGCTAGGCTACCAGTCTACAGTCGACTCTGGGGCAGTAGAAGGAGAGGTGGTTCCCAGCATTCACTCTGTCATTGGGCTACCAACCCCAGGATACAGCACGGTACTGGTCAATGCTCTAACATTCACACAACGACCTCCAAGCTATGTAGAAAGTGGAGGAGCGCCGCCGCTCAGAGCTCAGTCCACCCCTAGGACCTTTCTTTGTCTGAACAGCAACGGACATTCAGCCATCGTACACCCACCCCCACCCGTCGCGGCATGCAACCACATGCCCAGGATCTTTCTTCCCCTGGCTACTGGAACTGGGTGACCTGCACGAGGAACTACCCACTTTGGCACCGAACCTGAAGACAGCTCAACTGACCAGAAGCCTCGTTGAGCTTCCCCTCATGTTGTCCAAGCTGTGTCTACACTGCAGCTTCCAGACTAAATTCACGGAAGTGCAGAGGATCCTGCAAAACCTACCCAACCTGAAGGCTCTAGGACTCTACAACGTCGATTGGGAGAAGGAGAGAAGAGACAAATACTTTATGCTGCTTTCACAACTCACCTCCATCACCCACTTCAAGACAGACTACTCCACCTTCAGGACCCTATGCTTACCGGACAGTTTCCCCCTGGAAGACGGATTTCCGAGGGCCAAGAGGGGACTCCTGCCACCCAACATCATGACCTTCCGCCTCTGCTATGTCAACCCATTTGGCTTCGGAACCAAAGGGGACACGGGCCCAAGACCCTGATGCCGGCGCTTTGGAGGAGCCAGACTGGTGCAAATGGTGAGGTCAATGATGACAGTGGAGCTTCCCTTCACTCTGGAACTGAACCGAATCATCCTTCCCAACAAGATGACACAGGTCTTCAGACAAGAGCATCGCGAACGGCCAAAGGACCTCCATATCCAGTAGTTTATCATTCCCAAGAACAACTACAACTACGTCTTCTCTCGGCGACCAGGAGAAGAGGAATGGAAGGCACAACAACAGGCGCACTGCATCGACAGTCGCTCACGGGAATAGAGCAACCACTCCGGACCCATCTTACCCTTCATTTGCCTCTGCCCCTACTTCTCTCTATCTTGTTCTTTCTCTCCGTGGTCTACATGCCTCCCCTTTTTTCTCTCTCAAGGCTCTCCTACTCTTACTGCTTCTAGTGCTTTGGAGAAAACACCGGAACTGGGAAGAGAATACACAATTCAACAAGCAACTGACGAGCAACACGGGAGGGCAAAAACGAGAAGAGTACACCGAAAGAGTGTCAAACAGTTGCAAGGCGATGTAACCAGTGTAGCCTCAACTCAGACAGGAACTGAACAGCCGATGTAGTGAACAGCCAATTCTCATCATCCTCTGCTCTGCTTAGCCCAAATTCCAACTACGCCTAATCCTCCCTGTTGGAGAACACACGTATTGTGACACATCAACATGTTGACACAACAAACTAAGGTAGTGGCTTGTTGTAGCTGAAAAGCAATCACTGGCTAGAGGCATCTCTGAGCACACAAAATACGCCAGAGCAATGGGCGGCTGGCATGTCCACCGCCTTGCCTATCTCTGTCTCCCGATGCTACAGATGCCAAAACACCTTCAATCTGGTGGACAAGTTCACCTGCAACCAATGCGGATGACACCAGTGTCCGACCTGTGCTCAGGAAGAACTAGGCCTGGTCCTTGGGTCGAAACTAGTCATGATGGTCTGCCATCAGCTCCACCTCCTATCAGTGCCCAGCTTGTACCCGCACCAGCAGCACTTCGTGGTGCCCAGTCATGGAACAACTCGTTGCACAATGAGTATTCCACCCGACAAATCTAGAGACCCTACTCGCCCACGAAGAGAACGGTGAATGCAAGAAACAGTGTCTTGCTGCTTGTCATGTTCTTTACCAAGAAGCCTGCGCCCTGCTGAGTTACCATGAAGGTCATCCTCCACCGGAAGCCGTCACTCGCAAGCCAGACACGGGTGAACCCCCTCGTATGGACACAAGCTCCAATGCCAGCAACGGGACACCCATCACCACAATGGACGGCCTTCCGACGGAGGGTGACATTGACGACCAGCCATGGCCTGACCCACCAGCACCCATGCATCAGGCATACACCAACTTGAAACACGCATCACAAGCCATTGCTCTTGTGAACGCCCAACTGGAACGTCTCTCTCCAGATGACCCACGACGTCCGGAGCTCCAATGACACCATTAATGGCTACTCTTCAACCGATGTCAAATACAGGCTACAGCGGAGGCAACGGCAGCCGCCAATGGCAGCACAGGCGTCCCTCCCCTGACAAGCAGATGGCCAGGGGAGAGTGGACAGTACCTGTCCCACCCTTCCCACATGGTGTCGACCCAGAGCCAGCAAGCACTGCATCCATCGCACATAAAACGGAACCTCACCTTACTACAAGGACTCCCCCAAGTCCAGCCCTACGAAGCACCAACGGCGAACCTACGACAGCCATGGCTCCATCCTCAGACGCCTGGAGCCATGTACATGATGGGGAACCCATTGCCACTAGGCTACCAGTCTACGGTCAACTCTGGGGCAGTAGAAGGAGAGGTGGTTCCCTGCATGCACACCATCGTTGGGCTACCAACCCCAGGATACAGCGCGGTACCGGTCAGCACTCTAACATTACCACAATGACCTCCACGCTACAAAGAAAACGGAGGAGCGCCACCGCTCAGAGCTCAGTCCACTCCGAGGACCTTCCTTTGTCTGACCAGCAAAGGAAATCCAGTCATCGTACACCCACCCCAACCTATTGCGGCATACAACCACATGCCCAGGTTCTTTCTCCCAGTGTATCCCTTGCCTCCAAGACGGACCTCCTCCCTTCTCCATTGCCCCCAAGTTCAACCCAGGATCCCATACAACTTACACCACGCCTTCCAGCAGTATAGTTCCCCATGTTTAGTGGCAGAACCAGACGACTCCGTCACCAGGCTCAACAGACACCCAGCCCATCCTCTTGCCAAAAGGCCCTGGTTTACCTTGCTGTGACGAGGAAGACCAGGGATTTTATAATCAGTCGTTGGCATGGGTGAAATCAGAGATATCTTTAACAAACTCAAAATCAGGTCAAAACTGGGGTTAGTCGCGCCCCGTGGCGCGACTAACCCGTGGCGCGTCCATGCACTAGTGTATTTCTGTGGGGGGGGGGGGTGGACGTGCCGCGCCACACGGCATGACTGTGAGCACGTCTGTGCCGTGGAGTTGCAAGGGAGCCATTTTTTGATCTACTGCGATTTGTGGAAATCTGAGAGCAGCGTTCGATACATAATCAAAAAGGATTTAAGAAAAGATATACAAAAAGGCAGAATAAACAAAAGAAAAATTTGAAATTACCACCAGAAATGCTAAAAAACATTTGTATATTCTGCATCCTAGTCTCTATTATCTTCAATCCTAGTTTATTATGTATCGAACCAGGCTTTCAGAACTCCATAAATGTCAGTAGATCAATAAATAGCTCACTTGCAACTATGCGGCGCAGTCGTGCATGTGGACGCGCCATGCGGCATGACTGTGTGTACATCTGCGCCGCGTAGAAGCAAGGGATCGATTTTTGGATCTATTGCGATTTATGGAACTCTGAGAGCATGGCTTGATACAGAATAAACAAGTATATGGCGCAAAGCGCAATAGGTGACCACGGCGCACACCACCTTCCAGCTTACAATATGAATGCATGGAATTTTGACACTCCAAAGGGCAAGTCTGTGGTTTCTCACCCAGTTTCAAAAAATTAAGCACAGATTTGGAATCGTTATGTACGAATTGTGAATCAAAAAACCAAAGTCTTCTGTTCAATTATCAGCCGTTCAGCTGCTAGCGACACAAGCTGTTAGATGTTGTTTGTTGAATAGTGAGAGCTTGCCACTCAAAAATGGATTCGTGGGTCACTGGAGCCAATTTAGTCCAGTCACTGGAGCCAATGTCCAAACTCGAGCAGCAAAGACGGAGATTCTGCTGGATAGCTGGCAGCTGTTGGCCGGCAAAGATTGCAGCGGCGGCAGTGAGTTTCAAAACTGACCAAAGCCAATTTTGAAACTCTAGCAGCAGAGGCAAAGATTCCGTTGCTGTCTGGTAGCTACAGGGAATTTCAGAATCCGCTCAAGGATAATGAAATTGCCATCAACGATGCTTGCATAGATGGCATGAAAACAACTGTGCAGTTAGTTTTCGATGCCCACGCAGTGAAGTTGATGCTGTGCTGACGTATACTGGGGCTGGCAGGGACAATAGCCAATTTTCAAAACAAAGCAGCGAAATCGTTGCAGAGCTGGTGGGCAGCAGTAGGCAGCAGTATAGAATTTCAAAATCAATTCAAGGATAATGAAATCCTGTCGACAATGCTTGCAAAGATGGCATGAAAAGAAAATTTTCAGTTAATTTTCAATGATATGCAGCAAAGTTGAATTCTGTCTGGATCGTCAGTGTAGAATGATTTTGCAAAATCTGTAAGGATAGAGTGAAATCATTGAAGTGGGCTGGATGAAGAGGAACTTTTCAGTTCACTTCTGGTCCCGTTGCAGCAAAGTACAGTGGCAATGACGTTGATTGACATCATCAATGACGTGGCTTGACATAAAGAGTTTCGCAATATCCATTCAAGGATAGCATGAAACTTGGCACTGTGCTGTTGGAAAAGGGAAGAAAAAGGAAAAAACAAACAAGCAAACAACCACCCCCCCACACCAAACCAACCAACAAAACCCAAACCACCCACCCCCCCCCCCCCCCCTGGCGAAAAGCGGACATTGAAAAATAGACTCAAAGTCAATTTTCAATTCCTTGCAGCGTAGTCGCAGATGTTGTTGTATTGAAATTCACAAGGCCTGCCATGGCTGAGTGAATTTCTGTAGCTGCAGGTGATCCTGTCTAACAGCAAGGTGAAAGGCCGTAGTTGCAGGCTGGTCTTGATTCTCTGTTCTGTCGCGGTAGATTGGTGACTGGAGCAGTTGACTCGAACGCCATTGTTAGAAGGCGGCAAGATCAAAGGCTGAAGTTGTAGAAGAGGTGCTGTAGGCAGAAGTTGGGCTGGGCATTGTAGTCAGCATTGTAGAGGTTGTCAGTCGGAGGGTACAGCTGAGCAACCTAGCTCTCTGTTCTACCAAACGCTGTGGTGCATTACAGCAGGAACGTAGTGAGGATCTCTTTAGTTGTTCACCGAGCAGGGAAAAGGGAGGGCGACATGAGCAGGTTTATAGACAGAATGATCTCGGCACTTCTCCGCCTGCCTCATCAACCAAAGGTCACCAAAACTGGCTTGGGAAACACCACATTGGGGGCCAAATGTACCGCAAAGACTACTATCATGTACATGTTGTGCGCAGAGTCTACTGCAAATACTGCTCTCACGTAGTGCAAGTTGTGGGCATAGTGTACTGTAAAGAATGATCTCCCATAGTACATGTTGTGGGCACATTGTAGTGTAAAGACTGCTCTCACATAGTGCATGTTGTGGGCATAGCTGTTGCAAAGACTGTCCTCACGTAGTACATGCTGTAGGCAGAGCTGCTGCAAAGACTGCTCTTATGTAGTGCATGTTGTGGGCAGAGCTTCTGCAAAGACTGCTCTCACGTAGTGCATGTTGTGGGCAGACCTTCTGTAAAGACTGCTCTCACGTAGTGCATGTTGAGGGCATACCTGCTGCAAAGACTGCTCTTACGTAGTGCATGTTGTGGGCGGAGCTGCTGAAAAGACTGCTCTCATGTAGTGCATGTTGTGGGCTGAGCTTCTGCAAAGACTGCTCTCATGTAGTGCTTGTTGTGGGTAGAACTTCTGCAAAGACTGCTCTCACGTAGTACATGTTGTGGGCAGACCTGCTGCAAAGACTGCTCTTACGTAGTGCATGTTGTGGGCAGAGCTGCTGCAAAGACTGCTCTTAAGTAGTGCATGTTGTGGGCAGAGGTGCTGCAAGGACTGCTCTCACATAGTGCATGTTGTGGGCAGAGCTTCTGCAAAGACTGCTCTCACGTAGTGCATGTCGTGGGCAGAGCTGATGCAAAGACTGCTTTCACGTAGTGCTTGGCGTGGGCAGAGCTGCTGCAAAGACTGCTCTCATGTAGTGCATGTTGTGGGCTGAGCTTCTGCAAAGACTGCTCTCATGTAGTGCTTGTTGTGGGTAGAACTTCTGCAAAGACTGCTCTCACGTAGTACATGTTGTGGGCAGACCTGCTGCAAAGACTGCTCTTACGTAGTGCATGTTGTGGGCAGAGCTGCTGCAAAGACTGCTCTTAAGTAGTGCATGTTGTGGGCAGAGGTGCTGCAAGGACTGCTCTCACATAGTGCATGTTGTGGGCAGAGCTTCTGCAAAGACTGCTCTCACGTAGTGCATGTCGTGGGCAGAGCTGATGCAAAGACTGCTTTCACGTAGTGCTTGGCGTGGGCAGAGCTGCTGCAAAGACTGCTCTCACATAGTGCATGTTGTGGGCAGAGCTGCTGCAAAGACTGCTCTCACGTAGTACATGTTGTGGGCAGACCTGCTGCAAAGACTGCTCTCACGTAGTGCATGTTGTTGGCAGAGCTTCTGCAAAGACTGCTCGCACGTAGTGCATGTTGTGGGCAGAGGTGCTGCAAAAACTGCTCTCACGTAGTGCATGTTGTGGGCAGAGCTGCTGCAAAGACCACTCTCACGTAGTGCTTGTTGTGGGCAGAGCTCCTGCAAAGTCTGCTCTCACGTAGTGCATGTTGTAGGCATAGCTAATGCAATGACTGCTCTCACGTAATAAATGTTTAGGCAGAGCTGTTGCAAAGACTGCTCTTACGTAGTGTATGTTGTGGGCAGAGCTGCTGCAAAAACTGTTCTCACGTAGTGCATGTTGTGGGCAGAGATTCTGCAAAGACTGCTATCACGTAGTGCATGTTGTGGGCATAGCTGCTGCAAAGACTGCTCTCACGTATCCTAGGCAGATTCTGCAAAGACTGCTCTCACGTAGTGCATGTTGTAGGCAGACCTTCTGCAAAGACTGCTATCACGTAGTGCATGTTGTGGGCATAGCTGCTGCAAAGACTGCTCTCACGTAGTGCATGTTGTAGGCATAGCTGGTGCAAAGACTGTTCTCACGTAGTGATGTGGGCAGAGCCACTGCAAAGACTGCTCTCATGTAGTGCTTGTTGTGGGTAGAGCTTCTGCAAAGACTGCTCTCATGTAGTGCTTGTTGGGGGTAGAGCTTCTGCAAAGACTGCTCTCACGTAGTACATGTTGTGGGCAGACCTGCTGCAAAGACTACTCTCACGTAGTGCATGTTGTGGGCAGAGCTTCTGCAAAGACTGCTCTCATGTAGTGCATGTCGTTAGCAGAGCTGCTTCAAAGACTGCATGTTGTGGGCAGAGCTTCTGCAAAGAATGCTCTCACGTAGTGCTTGTTGTGGGCAGAGCTGCTGCAAAGACTGCTCTCACGTAGTGCATGTTGTGGGCAGAGCTGCTGCAATGACTGCATTGGTCAGTTCCTGAATGCTTACAGCGTTCTACTGACATCTTTTTCTCAGCCTTTATCTTCATGCACCAAGTGCGATCAAAGGCAAGAGTAAGGGGATAATAGGTCACATGCAGACGCCAAACTAGATGTCATCACGTTCCAATGGAAAAGCACATCAATCTAATAAGATGTCATCAACGCTGATCCAGAGAAACACATCAATCTCTTTGCATCTGATGCGAAGAGGCAGACATCATCAGCTACGGCTGCGGCAATCCATGCACCTGGGGCACCCCACGGGCCTGCTCCTTGTACGGAGGTCGGTCAGCCTAACATTCTCCCTCTTAAAAGGGGGGGGGGGGGAGAAAAAAGTAATGTGAGTCCCCAGATACTGACCAGTTTCTTGGGACGAAGAACGGGCATCGGACGCAGTCCATAACCCTTGCGAACGAGGTCGGCCTCCAGACGCTGCTGCCTCACCAGAGGCTGCTGCAGGACCAACTGAGGCGGCAGATGATTGTTGAGCTGCTGAGCATCCATTTTTGTACGTTTTCCTAGTCAAGTACTAGAGGCAATGGCATTGCCAGCCTAAGGGGCTGCGGCCATAAAACTCTTGTCATGCTTGGTTGCATCTCTGACAGTCACTGGGAAGACCAGTGCCACCTTACCATGTCATCATCCACTTAGGAGCGGTGATTCTCTTCAAGCAACGACATTGGAGGGAGGGAAATTCGGGCAAGGAGAACTGCATTGCAAATGCTTCCAGAACAACAGCAAAATCGAACCCTTGAAATCGAAGACGACAGGTTGAATCAACATGAGAAACTGCCGTCAGCAATGCGCAAAATTGGCTCATTGAAAAGCGAAAAACTCCTGGGAGAAAAGTTGAGCAAAAACATGGCTGAGAAAAAATCACCAAGTGAAGAAACTGAGCCAAAAGCACGGGAACCAAAAGGTTCAAAGAAACACTTCCTCCAGCCCTACATTTGAAGCTGAGCTAGAGAAGAAAGACAGAAATGCTAGACGGGGAAACCGAGAGCGGAGAATTTGATGGGCTTATTGACGTTCTCCTTCTGAGGGAAGTCCCGGCCCTTGTTGGCCCCAGAGCCTCCCCCGCCCCCACCCCCGGACCCGGTCTGAGATCCCCCACGGCCCCCATGGGGACCCCCTTTCCCACCACGGCCCCTTCCACGCCCACCGCCACCGCGGCCCCCCTTCCCGCCGCGGAAAACTTTCCACTGCTCAGAAGAGGCACTTGTGGAGGCTTCGTTGGAGGCGGAGTTGGAGATGGCGTCGGAGGAGGGCTTGCGCGCAGCCTTGGCCTGCTGGTCCTGCGTGGTCAGCCCCGCCAACTGCTTCTGCAGGCTCATCACGCCTGCAGACGAATCCTAACACAGGTTAGGCAGGGTGAAATTGAATAGTGAGTCAACGCTTCTTAGTGGGAGACACGGAAGCCAGGAGCTGGGCGGTGAATGGATCGTCGTGGAGAGGGGCCGCTTGAGCATCCTCTCCGACCTGGTCCTGCTCGGCACCGCCGTCAATCTCGTCGCCAACACCGGCCCCGCTGAGGTAGTCTGCAAAGACTCCTATCAGCACACCTGGCAGGTATGAACTACTGGAGAACCTTGGATACGCTGTGAATCACGAAACTCCAGCTCCTGCATAACAGGAGCCATCCATTCAAGCAGTCCAGGTAAATGGGCTGTGGAACGGGACTGAAAATAACTTCCTGCTTCATGGCGACTGTCGTTGAATGACGGCGCAATGCCTGGGCGCCCATGGTGAATTGATAGCGATCCGCCACCCATGGGGGCACAGGCACTGGCTCGCGGCGTAGAGCGGAGGCGTTGATGAGGCCATTGGCCTTGTGCATCCAGTTCCCGTCGTTCCACCAGACACCGAGCGCCTCTTCCAGGCCCTGGGCGTCCCACTGCCAACCACTCTCCTTACTCCAATTCAAGGAAAAGAGTGGACGGAACTTTGAGGTCCATGAACAACAGTTCACCCGGACGGCTAGTGAAATGGATGGGTAGGTTCACTCCGCCCACGAAGGCCTTTGCGCAGCGGACAAGCCAGTTGCACTCCTCCTGGGAACGCTCTGCAACAGCCTCACTAGCAATTCTGGGTACCAGCCTTTCGGAATAAAAAGGCTCACTTTCTGCGATGGTGAGCCCACGCATCACGATCACTGCATCGTGATACTCGTAGCCCTGGAGCTTGACGACCTCCAGTGCCAGCCTCAAAAGAGGTTTCAAATTTGGCAGAGGCCAGTCATCCGAAAAAGGACTGAAAAGTGCTCACTTTTTGTCCATGATCAGATCAGCGGCGAGCTTCGTCATAATGAGATGAATCTCGTCCTGTCCCTTGCTCAAACAAACATGACCCTTAGGGTCGACGACAAAAAGTCAACTTGTAGACAGATTAAAAAGACCGGTAATAGGTGCTGTCGCTGATGGCAGCGAAGATGGTACGCTGCTTGAACTTGTCGAAGACCTCCAGACACATCTGCAAATATGCTTTTTCCGCTTAGGACAAAAAGCAGATTATTCGAATGCCATAAATTAATTTAAAATAATTTATTTTTTTTAAAAACATGGCAACCGAAAGGCATATACATATTATAGCCTGTCCAAAAAATAGCATAAGCATGGTCGACAGCTTTTTGCTAGGTGCAATAATATCAAAATAGATACCTTGCCAAAGAAGGAGCGGTGTTCAAAGCAAAGCTGCTCCGGCGTGCGCCCATGAAGAACATACAGCTCATGGGGGACCTGCTTGAGCACGATGATCCCTTGAGCTGCTTCAAAGGCCAAATTCATCAACACACTTCAAGTAGATGATGAAGGTAGGAAAGCAACCCAGCTTCTCCAGACCCTCGGAGTGTATGGCGACGGAGTTGACGCGTTGCCTGAGGATGGCCTGCTGGCGGCTGATGTCCTCGATGGAGCGGACGACGGCCTGCATGTGGCAGCCGAGAGCGTTGATGACGCCCTACAAACAGCCCACCCAAGTCCCGCAGGGATACAAGGTGAAGGAAGAGGAATTCTAGGGATACCTCAGCCTTGGCGTAGTGGTCGATGAGGCCGGGCATGGCGGCTAGGTAGTCGTTGGGGACCCGGACAGCCCCAAGCGCCGGGACGCTGAAGTGAAGGTCGGGGAGACGCCCGACGGACAGCAAACCCGGCACCTGCACCTCCAGAGGACCTACAAAGCTCACCCTACTTCCTCCTAGAAGATGGAAGTGAGGGAAAAAAGGATACAAGCGAAGTTGGGGAAGCGTCACCGGCAGCGCATGTGGACGGCTTCCATCTGTTCCTGATCGCACTTGGGAAGGTCCGTGAGGGTCTTGGCCTCACGCAGCAGACGCACCCCATCCGGCGGCAGTCCCAGCTGACTAAGGCTGGCCCCGGCGGGCAGAGGGCCTTTGGGGTCATTGAGACGAATACGACGACTCGCCCCTCCACCGATGCGAGCGGCAGGGATGAATGGGTTGGGGCAGGACTCAGACGACGGCGTCCGGGACGCACCTCCGGCTCATCCTCCATGCGCTCCCCCTGGTCGGCCTGCTGCAGAGCTGGATCAGGTCCGCGCTCCTCTTCACCACTGGCAGCTACAGGCGTCCCCTGACCGCCGGTCTCATTGTCGAGGTTCTCCTCTCCACTCAGGAGTCCCTCCTCGTCATTGCGGAACACGCTGTTATCCGTCGTCTCCGCCATGCTCTCCTGAGACGAGGCGGCAGCGATGGAGGAATGGGACAGCTTGCGGGGAAGACTGCCGGTGGAAGAACGCGTCCGCTTCAGACGCTTCTCTGCCGGGCTGCCTGCACAAAACCAAACAGCCTATCCAGAAAGGAATATTGAGGGGCTATAAAAAGGCCTGCTCATCCCAAATTCAGACCAGACAGCAGGCTTGCGTATGCGAACACGGACCATAATTGAAGGGTCTACGCTTGCCTCACTCCACCAGACAGAGTACTACTCTGCGCGCAACTAGTCCACCGTAGCAAGCCCAGACAAGCAAATCGTCTCAAACCGTTTCCACTTCCTCAAATCATGAAGGCTAAGTCAAAAGTGAAACCCCTTAGCCGCTAACCACTGAAATCCCTTCACGGGATGGATGGGTTGGGGGCGACCATGCAGGGTGCCTCAACTGAGGGCGGGGGCATTCGTGTGTTTAGGTCAAATCCTACGCCCGAAAATATTGGCAGTTGTTGCCAGGATTACACCGTCAGATCCCTAAAGAGCTGTCATCGAAAATGACTCTGGGCGGCCTTTTCGGTGATATCCCTACAAAACAAGCTACGGAATCCTATATGGATAAAAAACAGACTTGGGAAGTCAAAGAGGCATCGCTCTACCGAAATGACAGTATCCTCCTTGACATAAGTTCAGAAGAAGTTGACCAAAATGGTCAACTACTGAACAGTTGCGGTAACTGCAAAATATGCAAGTTATGGAGAACGACTAATAAAAATATTAGCGTTAACATGTCTACTGGACACAGGCTACTACATAATGTCACTTCAAAAGTTGACTGCAAAAGTAAGAATGTTATTTACGTTCTAAGCTGCCCCGTCGCTAACTGCGGAGCCCAATATGTAGGACTCACCAAGCAGCAGCTTAAAAAGCGTATTTCACAACATATCTCTAAAATAGAGAAGAAAGAGGAACACTCCTGCCTATATAGGCATTTCGTCTCATTTCATGGACAACAGGTACTTCCAACAGTCAGTGTTCTTACACATGACAGCTCAAATCTGGCAGAGCAGGAAAAAGACTGCATCCTGGCCCTCAACACTGCCTACCCTTGGGGTCTAAATATGGCAGTAAAGGGCTACGGATCATTTAATGATGAAATAGACCCACTAACGCGATGCACAGTGCCTTGGTTTTAATATTAACAACCAAAAAACTGTCATCCAAAGAGATACTAATAGTCGGCGGTCAAGGAAAAACCCAATGGCCAAATTACGTTCCTCACAAAACAAGAATCCTCTTGCACAAACATGGCACTAATTTCTTGGGATACCAAAACGGTTTCAAGACTCCAAAAGCTTTCCGATCAAGAAATAAGGAAAACAGGAAAAGTCGCAAGGAATTTTAGCTAGCACTATAGGACTACGACTGTACCAATTAATAACCAGCTATGAATGCTGGAGGAGATGTACGACAAAATTAAGGAACCAAAAATTCCAAAAAGTCAATTCACATTATTTATGAACATGCGAACAGATTTAGCGAATGGAGGCAACCAAAAAAGTTGACACGAAATTTGTCTGTTTCAAACAAATTCGGAACAATCCAGTTAACTTTCCAAAAATGGGAACACAACTGGGACTCAAATGTTCCAATTACAGCGGTTTTCTTAAAACCCTTAAACCGGAAAACTCAAAAAACTTCTGATCCAATCTTGCGACTGCGCTACAGGAGACATCGGATCTCCTTGTAAACGGTCATATCTGCACCGGAAACCTTAGTCACTACCAAAAGGAATCAGGCACAAGCCTTACTCTCAAAAGGCACCAAATTTAGACCTCATTCATCGTCTTCCCCAGTGGAAGCATGTAGCCTCAATAGGGGCACTGGTCCGTTGGTCGTGGGTCCTTAAGAAGGAACTAGGTTTGAACGACATACAGATTAGCAACTATTATGGAGTCGCTAGAGAGACAATCTGCTTACCACTTCAACGAACTTACAAAGGTTCGAAATGAAGTCCTATGATACCATATGTGAAAACCATAACAAGGGTATCGCCGCCATTAAGAAGCTACGTGAAGACTTCTATCCTGGCACCAGTCGATTAAAGCAGCAACTAACTTCTCACTAGCATGCAAAAAAGGCTATGCTTTAAAGTTATACGAAGAAATGGGACGTAATTTCATCAACGGGCGAATACAGGCCATCCGGAATGAAAACTATTTCGCAACCGAGTTAACAACGGAGACACTAATAATTCGTCACGAACGATAAAAACAGCAATATTTGGGTAAATCCGTTCCAGAGAATATGCAATCCATTCCCAATCCTCTGGCACGGCCCAAAATTCCACAAAAATGCCCCCGAAAGCAACGTTTATAGCCAGAAATACAGAAAGTTCAATGAAGGAACTTAACAACTTAATGACAAGGCTCCTTTACAACAAGTACAAAAGCACTGAAGGAGATATGCAGAGATGATCGGCAAACAGAGAGGTTTAAACCTATGAAAACGTGGCAATTCACAAGAAATTTGCCAAATGTTAGACACGATGGGCCCGGCAAGGCTCGG
Source organism: Ptycholaimellus sp. GST1_10 (assembly GCA_030248095.1). Taxonomy (NCBI): domain Eukaryota; kingdom Metazoa; phylum Nematoda; class Chromadorea; order Chromadorida; family Chromadoridae; genus Ptycholaimellus; species Ptycholaimellus sp. GST1_10. The sequence goes on from JASANA010005005.1 coordinate 21,035, forward strand.
TCCCATTGGCACAACTCAGCACCCTTTTCACAGCTCTTGA